>KN889220.1:16346-39209 GCA_000934455.1 Apostichopus parvimensis | reverse complement strand
TAAGAATTGAATGTGTAGCAAGTGGTATGACAGATGTATAGTAAATCAATAAAGAATAACACACCAGATGTTAATATATCACACACCAAAAGGGAATTGAATACATTCAGGTCTAATGGTTTTATGGGGCGCCCGTTTTCAGGCTTTGTTTGCGTGTCACACATTTCTTCCTTGTTAGAGCTCGCTTACGGTTTGGCTATAGATGCGGTACTGCGCAGTTATAAACACTCGTGTCGGTGCCAACGATGTGACATTTGCAGTCCAGATCTCATATGTCAAAGTTTAGTTAGTTTTCTTCAACATATTCATCTTGAAAGTGAATCCATTAAAAGGTAAGAACTATCTTGAGGTTTTTCTCTACTTAGTGCTTTTTCAGTCTATTTGTTTTTCAATTTCAATTCCAAGCAATAAAATGGCTCACAGCCTCAGAAATGGCATTTGGTAACTTATTTTACAATGGTTGCTCACAAAGCAACACATTTAATAGAAATGGATCTCTTTTATTATAAGCAAATGGTTTTCTCTGTAAAAAAAGGTCAGCAGGCTAGCGTCTAGGTTTGTTTGTATTCAGCTATTATGTAGGATTTGGAGTGGCCTTAAATATGAAACTATTTGCATTATCAATTTCAATTACATACCTTAGTGTAAAGTAAAATAGAAGAATAATAAATTTGAGTGGCAATGGCTTCAGAAAGATTTCCGCTTAGGTTGTTAAAAATACTAATATAATTACCCAGTGAGTTACTGTGATTTTCTTTATGTGGTTCGTCGTAGAAACGTTTGTCATCGCTTTGTAATATCATTGACGTAAATAAGGAAGAGCGGGGGTCCCAGGAACGACCATTGGGGGACACCGTTAATAACGTTTAAGTAATTAGAGTAAGTAACCTTTACATAAATACATTGCTGTCTGTTGTGTAAATAGCTAGCCAAGTTATCATATGCCGTACCACGAACACCATAGTGATATAATTCCATTAAAAGGATACATTTTTACCCACGTCAAACTGACAGCGAACAGTTTTTAAAGAATCTAACAAAGCATGGGTTGTTGAGTGACATTCCCTCAAGCCAAACTGGAAATCATAGAAATGTTATCAGAAGTGTGTTAAAACAAGATAACACACGTATGGGCCTGTATTTCTGGGGGATAGTAGATTCACTCTTCTTGAGTAAAGGGATGACTTCGGCAACCTCTAGCACATCTGGGTAAATTTTAACTTTGAAATACATTGTTAAAGACATGAACAAGGGCAGGATCGAATACTTACATGCGGACTTAAGGTATTCCATGCAATCCCGGAGTTATATTGAGCTCGAGCAGTACGGGTGGGGCTATGAAGAAAGGTCAGGACCTGGAAGCTATTTAAAGGAAACATAAAACCCAATTAACATCATTGACCAACTATCTAATGATCTGATGATAAACTTGTTACTGAGACCAAAGTCCACAAAATCTATGTTAGTTTAGAAGATGTCAGGGTTTTGATGTTCTCTCGTAGGCAAGACTGGTGGTTTGTAATAACCTTAAGGTTAACATATCACAGGGACACAAGTGCTGGAATATTTTGGGCACGAACGAAGAGAGCACTTTCCTGATTGCGTCCTTGTTCTTAGTACGCAATCTCTATCATATTGAAGCATGTTTGATGTGTGTGTTGTCTTCACGTATTATTGGTGAGCATTCCAGACACTGTTAAGATGAGCATCAAAAAATACAAGAACATAAATATCAACAATCAATACGTCATAACTTTGTTGACATATTGCACTTCCTGCGAAAATAAAATAAGAAAGGGAGAGTAAGTAGAAGTATTTTAGAGGTTGTATCATCAGGGTTGAAATAGTCGAGTCAGCTACGTCCGTGTAAACGGTATCCTGATGGTCATAGAAAAGTTCATACCGACAGATTTCGGATATCGTGATGTTTTGTTCACGATTAATGTTCGTTGGCTTTGGTCATCCAGTGAATTTGAGACCATTCAGCACTAACGATACATTTAATGAAGAAACATTATCTTACCTTCTTACCATTCACAGCAACGAGGAATCAACATGGGCCACCTCTCTTTTCTTCTAATCCTGGCTATAGTCTGGTGTGTTGATGGAGCCAAAACAATGCCACAGAAATGTATTTTTGATTGGAAAATCGACTGGAATCGCCCATCAATTGGTCCTTCGCCCGCAGTCTTGCCATTTGAAACTCCTGGAGTGCTTGTTTCTGGGGATATCGACATAACTTTTTCTGAATTACTGGAATTCACGGGACTATTGTGGAACGCCAGATCGCCGCTAGAGATAACAGGTTTAATTTGCCAGAACTACGGACCTGACATCTATTCAATGATGCCAGACGAGACGTTCCAGGCAGAATGTAATAAAGTCGTCACAGCGCTCGATAAATCGACCGAGATTGATATTTCCACAGAGTGCATGACAATGTTTGAAATATTTCATATCGATAGCAGAATTTTTGATATGTTTAATCAGTTTCCAGGTTACATGTACTATTGTCAAACACCTAAGTACGATTACGTCTATCACTATTCAACGAACGACTTCTATTGTGCACTCCAAGAAATCGATATCGTGAAAACCCTGGGTATAATCGAAGTGGCTTCGAGGGTATCATTTGATCTGTTGGATTGGCTTGGACCTTCCCCGTTCTCAGCTGATGTATACGGGTTCTGCTCCGCATTGGGACTGTTGAGTAATATGCAGATTGATGACATTCTGGGTAAGGTAAAGTCAATTGGTAATTATGTATTTGCCGAGGCGCTAGAATTATTCAAAACCATCGACAGTTGTGGCTCTCTCATTGACGACCAAACTTTTCAGATTATTAATCAGGCGATATATCCGGACCAGCAGGAGGGAATTTGCAATTTCTTTGCCGGTAATCCCTCTTAAGAGGAGTATGAAAGCAAAGCGAATGACATAATTGACATTATTTTATCAGTTCTAAGCGATAGAGATCAGTGCATCAATATCGTAAAAGTGTTGACAGAAAATTATCCATTAAGCTTTAAATTTTTCAAAAGAGCCACAGGCTTTGATATTTCTAGCAATAGGGGAAAGAAACGTTTCTGTGACAAAGTCAAAGAATCTTTTTCCCGCAGCTCGCAGTACACTCCCTCGCAGATCGTCTTTCCCAAACATATTGCCTATGCTCATATTCTATTTTTGAAGCCTGGAGAGCTACTACCTACCTTCTATTTTACGAATGCTCTTGACGTGATCGGAGCATTCCTCAGATCTGAAACTGTTGCAGATGGTATGGGGGTGCTTTGCACTGTGTTTGAGCCTTTTATGACTTATACGAGCGTGGATCTGATGAAGTCATACAAATATGCAAAGCGTTCGCAAACGGCGATAATGTTGCCATTGAACGGCTATGCAGGAAATTCAATGTTATGTCATTATATAACCGACATCTGGCATCATTGAGAGTTCCTACCAATGTCTATGTAACAGTGACTGGTTATGACGCGATGAGGAAGTTATTCCAGTTAGAAGAATTATCTCCACAAAGTGTCTGTCGAGCTTTGGACAACTTTGCCTCTTCTCCAAACAACCTACAATCCGTATTCCGTCACTTCTTAGATGCGTATATCACAGAACTGCTACCAATAGCAAGCGATATTTGTAACGACTACACCAATGTCATCAACTTCATAAGACATGACCGCAATATAGTAATGGTTGCGAAAGTTGCCGATCGAATTTCCAAATACCTTGGATTTGCTAATCGCAAAGATCTTTGTAAAATGATTTCTGATGGCATTGATGGAGAGTCGGGTCGTGCCAAAGACGATTCAACAACATTTTTTGTAGACGAAGCGCTCATGGTCTTTACTAATAAGAAGCGTTGTACTGATATAATAGACAGATCTAAAGTTTTCTTCAGTGATACGACAAAAGCAGACGTAGATGAATACATTGAACTGGTGACTGGTTATGCAACCACAGAAACACTTTGTGAGTCTGTGACGTCGTCGTTCGCGGATGAATGCTAAGGTGAATGATAGACACTGGGCTAGTTTATACGTTAATGGTACGTCACTATCATGATAACTGTTGGACAGTAGCTTTACAACTCAGTGTTGTGATTACTTCACGATGATTGCACAATCATAGCTAATCTTTATCTCGACTTATCTACAGATCACGTCATTTCCAGCTTCGACGTTGTGGTGATTGATTCAATGACAGCAATATAACAATTTGTTTTGCAAGAGTTCGTCTTAAATCACAATCAAGAACAAACTGTGTGGGTACTTTGTTAATATACTTTCAACATCACTGGAACATGTGTTGTAATGATAAGTTTACGAAAAACAGCTCAGTTCAATCAGATTCAGAACATTTCCCAAATCACCTTACAAGTAATATTATTTTGTTATGGACTGTTCCCATAGGTACGACAGCTACTCGTATCTACTCTCCTTTTGCGATGTTGGTTATGCTCCTTGCAAATTGTGTGTTGCGCAGTCTTTAGGTAAGTAACACTACACTATGCTTAATGGTTTCTACAGTTATGATGTCTCTGCAAACTTAAAATAATTACATTTTTAATACCATTCAAGCTTAGTGATGGTTGTACGATGATTTTGTTTTTCTCAATAGAACCAGACTAGAGTATAACTAGATCAAAGCACTGAAGACTAAGGGACATTTTTTTCTGCGTATGTATCGTGATGATAAGTCCTGTATCGGTATTTACGTATGTTTCTAAAGGCATTGAAGACTCGCCCCAAACCGCGTGCCGCCCTCTGAAATTAGTTACCTTTCCGTTGCTTGCAAGTGAAGTTTTCTTCTTGTCGCTACAAAATGCAAACAGTAATGAAACGTGATACCTTGTTTTATTTGATCTGGACCTGAGATCAGGGAAGTCCATAATAACTCTCTGCTGAGATGTCCATCGCTGCTATGTACACTGTGTTGTGGGTATTAACCGTAGCTGCATGTATTGACTGTACACTTGTTTCTAATTACCGACGGTAGCAAGCTGTGTGTGTATTTTCTGGGATCGATGGTGGTGTATAACACTTCTGTTACGCCTCATTCGAAACTAGGTCAGATTACCGGCATCAGACGTTTATTTGTGCGCGAGTCTTCACTCCCTTTAAGTAAACATTGTACTAATCATATATCAATACTCTCAAAGTAGTGTATTTCTTATGATACTTCTACCCACTATACCTACAAGTATTAAAACAACCAGACCATAAACGTATATATTGCCAACTACGCAAGGAAATGTCCATATTTTCTATTACTTGAGGAAATAACAATAACATTGAAAGGACTCAACCTAGTGATTAGTTTTGACTAACATACGTAAAGATTAGTAAGTTTGTAACAAGCTTGAAGCAGTTAACTATCTAAATAACCCAAATGTATAGGAAAGACTTATATTATGTATCATTGTTTACAATAAAAATTAAGCTTTTGCATTTATTCTGTAGTTTTCTCTTTTCAGATTTAAGCTGGACATTTCTCGGTGTCACTATTTTTGTTGTCGTCACTGTTTACTCGCTTATGTAAATTTGATTTTCTACCTGATTATAATATCTACTTTCAACATGAGATATTATTTTAGTGAATATTCACTTTCATTACTATAGGTTCTATTGGACGCGAGGCAACTAATCAGAGGGTTAACCGGAAGAGGGGAGGAGGGGTGGGGGGGGGGGGCATTACATTTGGTCCTACACCTGATATTGATTAGGCCTAGCTTCTACAAAGACATACGGTATATATAACCTCCAAGCTATCAAGATAGATTCAATCAGAGACGGACTTCATAGACGGTTACATGCAACAAACGGTTGTATGCAATTTCTGTGTTATATGTGTCTGAATATTCCATTTGAGAAAAGTATACAGCATATGGTGGCAATGTGACACATATTTGTGTGTGATGATCACTTGATCACAGTGAACAATAAAGCTAAATATAGTGCATGATTAAATTAAAAGAAAAAATTATCAACTTAAATACAACAAAGCACATTTACATTTTTGGATTTATTTTTTTCAAACCACAAGCCACGCTATGACTCATTACGCAGATTTTTAAGTCCATTTCGTTGGACGGTTTGGTTAGAGTTCTAGTTTTGGTAAACTTGTTTAATGTCATTAATTTCATAGTCTTCTCAAAATCCTTGTGAATATTTCAATACAATTAATTGCCTTTAGGATGTAGTTTTAAACTTTAGACTTTAAGTGGCTTTATGCGGTATTTCTTTGCACTTTTAATTTTTTTGGATCAATACAGAAACCAACAACTAGAGTATCAGCACTTTTCATTTCTTTTTAGTCTTTGTACACCACAACAGGAATTGCACTTCAATATATCATCATGCGTTTTCTCATTGGTATAGGGTGGATGAAAATGGTGGTATATGATGGATGGTGAAGGTGGTATAGGGTGGATCAAGAAGGTGTCATAAGCAGAATGAAGAAAGTGGTATAGGATGGATCAAGAAGATGGTATAGGGTAGATCAAGAAGGTTGTGTAGGTGGATCAAGAAGGTGGGATAACGTTAATCAAGAAATCGGCGTAAGGTGGATCAAGAGGGTGATGTAGAGTAAATCAAGAGGGTGATATAGAGTGGTTCAAGAACGTGATATTGGGTGGATGAAAAAGGTGGTGTAGGTTGGATCAAAAAGTTGGTATAACGTGGATCAAGAGGGCGGCGTAGGATGGATCAAGAGGGTGAAATAGAGTGGATCTAGAAGGTGGTATATGGTGGATCAAGAAGATTATATAGTGTGGATCAACAAGTTTGTATGTTTGATCAAAAGGTGGTATAGGGTGGATCTAAAGGTGGTATAGGATGGATCAAGAAGGTGGTGTAGGTGGATCAAGAAGGTGATAAAGAGTGGATCATGAACCTGATAAAGGGTGGATCAAAAAGGTTGTAAAGTGTGAACCAAAAAGGTGTTGTACGGTGGATCAACAAGGTCATATAGGTGGATCAAGAAGGTGTTGTAGGGTGGATCAATAAGGTGGTACAGGGTGGATCAACAAGTGGTATAGGTGGATCAATAAAGTATAGGAAAATGAGGTATCGAATAGGAGGTATAGGGTGGGTCTAGAAGGTGCAGGTGTCAAATAATACATTATGCATTGTGCACAGTATGTACCGATTCAGTGATCCAACGTCGGCTCTAGAGGCCACCATAAACGTTGAGCATTTGGCGCCTCGTACGAAACTAGAACCTTTGCGATCAAGAGGAAACCGCAACCTTCGGCTCCTCAAAGAGTCGGTATCTATTATGTACAGTCGCTGGCAGCTGTCACTGGCAGAGGACCATTAAGATCAACACCAACCTGTTAAGAAAGAAGACAGCATTTAGGTGCTAATTTCAAAAACATTTACAAGTTGCAGGCTTTGCCTTGACTGTTGTTCTATTCCATTGCTTCATTCTGTACACAGATCTAGATAAAAAAAATAGTGGGATCTGATAGAAACAGGGTGTTTGTGGATTTAGGCCAATTATTTTTACCTTGCAAACATGAAAATGTAACTTAAACCATACTGTACCATATGTTTACAATCAAACCACTAAACCAGAAAAGTGGTACGTCCACTTT
Source organism: Apostichopus parvimensis (assembly GCA_000934455.1). Lineage (NCBI taxonomy): Eukaryota > Metazoa > Echinodermata > Holothuroidea > Aspidochirotida > Stichopodidae > Apostichopus > Apostichopus parvimensis. The sequence continues at coordinate 31,606 of KN889220.1, read as the reverse complement.
TCCAACTTACAATTATATGTCTATGATGATGGTTGCTCTGCAGTTAGGCCAAAGTGTGGCTTAAAGGTATGCTGTATTGGCCCTAAATATGCCAGATTTTCACTTTGGTCAAAATTCTGAAAGTATTTTTATTACTACCCTGGAGAAAAATTACCTCACTGGGACATTCAATCAGCTAGTGTCATCATTTAGAATGTCTGGCACAATTTAAAGGGTTATTATCCCCAGGAAAGTACTTTTTGAAAACTTCTGACAATTAAAGTGACCAAAATTTAGGGCCTATACAGACTACCTTTAAACTTGTAAATTTTCAATTTGTCCAGACAGAGTGACTTTAACTAAAGTAAACCTTCACTGCATGCTGCGGACAACCTGTACAATTAGAACAGTTTGAGAATTTACCTGTTTCCATAATCCAGTTACAGGAATGCTATGGAGACTTGTTCGTAGGTCTACAGTACAATGACGCTTTGACATCCTGTTGAACATACCTTGTTACATCAACGTTGATAGTTTTCCAACAGAATCTAGACATATTCTGTTGTCTGGTTTATCTTTACCAAGATGAGCACCTTCAAAGAGATAAGAAAATTTATGATCAAGGAGATATCATGTTTTTTTGTCCCCCCCCCCCCAAAAAAAAAACCCACAATTATATAGGCTGCAGGATTGGTAATTCTAGATAAAATTGAATTACAACTCTATATCAGTGTTTGAAATGGAATATTTCCATTATTGTACATATTGCATGGCCACTATTGGGGTATAGATGTTTATGAAGTTTACTTCTGCAGTGAGGTTTGGCATGTAGTGAATATGGCACACCTAAAAAAATACTATCAGGCCTTCAATATCTTACCAACCAAATTAATGACATGAATATGTTACGTATAGTATTAGTGCCACTTTCCTCTAGAAATAGGCTAGGCTATAGTCCATTAGTTGCATGTTATATTGTCTCATGCATGCAGACCAGACTATCTCTGTAAGCTTTAGTGATATGCTTTGGTTATGCTTGTTAACTTCTATGATAGGCAGAGCGATAAAAGGTGGAAATTTATGATATTTTTCACAAAAATTTGTTATGACAAGTGGGAAAACAAAACGAAAAGAACTAGGCCTTAATAACTTTGTTCATACACTAACAACTTTGCTCAAGCATACAACTGATTAAAATGTTGCATAAGCAATTGCTTGACTTTTGCGAATGAGATTTTACTAGATGCCACTAGTATGGGCTGCCTCGATTTGGGCGAGTTGAGAAGTCCTAGATAGCAAAACGTTCCTTCAATTTCGCAAGAGTTCCATTTTCAGCCAGTCTGAAAAACTGACCTTTTCTCAGTAAGATCCTTCTCTGTTTTATTTTTGTGAAACCACTTGGATAGCTCTCATCTCTTAGAATATCGGCAATCTGTCTCAAGTTTTCTGCTAACTTTTCCATTTTTAGTTGTCGCACGGCACGATCGATCGACTTACTGCTAAATATACGGAAGCCGAAATGAGACAAATACGGATACTGCCAGAGTCCATTACTAATTCAATTTTTGCTTCTCTAACGTACCTGCTAGGGCGGACATTGTGTTCAGGGGGACACAATTTAAAACAAAATATACAACCGTCAACTAATGTCCCCCCCCCCCTTCGTTTAACCATAGCATATACTGTCCTGGGAGACAGTCTGTACCAACTGCATGGCCTTGTACAATAGGTCCGGGGAGACCAAATGTACTGGTAAATCCAGTATAAATTGTCCCAGTGGGACTAGGACAGTATTTACTGAATATGGGATATTTGCGACAGTTTGTACTGCTACACCGGCAACCTTTTGCCGCGCGAACAGCTTCTTACTGGCACTGGAATTTTGCAAAAATAAATTGAAAAGTAAAAAGGTATTAACATGGAAGCATATAGCAACCTTTGACAAATGCTCAGTGAAGGATAATGGCTGAAATACACTGCAAGGTCTTGTTGAGGTTTAACGTTCTCTTCAACATTTTATGGCAATTTAAATCTACAAATGCTGATGCTATTTGAAAGATCTTCACAATAATTGTTGCCTTTTTTAACTGAAACGTATCTCACAGTACTGAAACAACATAGATGCCGTTATTGCTGTGTATAAGTTGATAATGCATATGTTAGGAGGCAGGTGCTTTGGATAGAACTTCCTAAAATATTTTTCCCTGTACTTTCTTTTTATTGTCATTAGATGTATCAGATTGTGTAAACAGTTATATATATACATTCTTGCTACATAATAGTCAAGATGGAAGAAGAAATTGATAACCTCTCTAAAAATCCAACTCCCCCACCCAACCCCAACCCCAACCACACCATAACCCCTATGCCCACCAATAAACGTCAAAGGTTTACTTTTTAAATATATCACTTGGCAATGATTGACCAGCTGTTTGTAATTGTTCACAATGTGCATACTCTTTATTGAAGAATATTAAAGTAACAATGCAAACAGGCACCGTCATAGATGTAACAAACGTGTGTTGCAGTATTCTTAGCAGTCTGTCACAGTTCATTGTTGTCTACTTAACTTGTTCAGTTAAAAGCCGCATTTCAATTTCTTGGCACCTTGAAAAGGTCGTTGACCGTGCAGCATGCTTCCGTATAGATCACAACTGTTAAGTGTTATTATGACACAGCAGTACAGATCGGGCAGCATGAAACTGTTTCTTGGATTTTTTTTTTTTATTAAACAAGTTAAAGATTCAGTTTCGTTTTCCATTCCGCATACATTTACCCCTAGACCTGTCTCACAATTCTGTGTATTTATTTTCTTTTTGTTGTTAAGAATTTCTTACAATCTGGAAAAGTAATTGCATGGGCACTTCGTTGCCTAATCGTTGTGAATATATTTGAATATATCAGAATTGGTTCGATACGGGCGTTGCTGGTGTTTTGGGAAATTATCGGGCGAGCGAATGGAGTTGAGGATCGAATCAAGTTTCCTTCATTATTCTCCTTGTTGACCTTCACATGATGACATTTTTTTAAAGGTTTGTCTTACTTCGAACGATAACTATCTCATCTTGAGTAATCTTCGATGGGTCTTTTAAAATTGTTGAAAACCGCAATACCGTTAAGCAATAATGTTGCCAGCCATTCATTGAGCTGGAATTGTCTAACATCTATAACATCATCACTAGGACATTCCAAAGTCCTATACGTCTTACAGCACACCACACTGCATTTTCTAACCCCCCTCCTCCCGATCTACCCACACCTCCAGCACCATTCATTTAATGTCGCTTCAGTCGGCATAGCAGACACACACATCACCAACACCACCAGTGGGGAGAGTATGCATGGTAGGTCACTGTGTTAATTTGTATCAGAGATGAAGATTTTGCTTCATATATCGGTGGAGAGTACACGTCGATGAAATTACAACACAGTGATCAATAGCTTGCATGTGTTACCCCGTTGAGAATGATTTACACGTCGATCAACCACCAACCCAACTATGTCTCAGTAAAGCTTTCACCTCCTCCATACACTGAGCAGCCAATAATTAGGGAATCTGCACCACGACATGAAACAGTGCCAGGCGCGCATCGCCTTAAATATCAGTAGTGAAATATGTCTATTTGGGGCTTCTAAATACACATTCAATACAGTGCGTACTGTGTATAAAGTAAGAAATAAAATAACCAATGGGTTCCATATAGGGATAGATAGTCTACGATAGAGTCAGAGAAGCAGGGTGGACAAATTGTGTCGAATATTATGCATGGAGGAGGGGGGCGATCCATTTTGTATGAGAATGATCTTTGGTTGAGTAATTAGAATTCCGAAAACAATTATGGACTTGCATTAACAGAAGACTGAACTGATGTTACGAAGCCACATCAATCTAACCGTATGAGCATGTCAGATGTGCAGAAACATGGCCGTTTAAAACAGAGATATTTATAGAAACATTAGTAGCATTAACAACCAAACAACCAAAAAGGTGCAACGTACATGATATCGTGACGCAACATTACTTTCTCAAACAACAGTGATCGTGACAACGACAACGACATTTCAAGCACAAAATTGGGGGTCCATGAATGTGTTCGTGAAAATTCATCATTTTATATTGCAAAAGTTTACAAAACTGTTCAAATGTACAACCAGAAATAAGGACGACAGTTCGCGAATGACAGTTTAAACGGAAATGAAAATGAACAGGAAAAGTCAACAGAAATGTGGGAGATTGCAATCGAGCTTTCTGCAAGAATGCAAATGTTTGTTTAACTTGATAACGTCAGAGGTAGAGAATAATTCCAAAAAAGGAATAGCTGACGGGAGAAAGACAGAAACAAAGCAAAGGACAAACTCTAAGTAAAAAGACGAAACAATTTAGAAATGTGAGTTGAATTTGTCGAGTCAGAGTTAGTCTGTAACATGCTGATTGAGTTCACACACACACGCCGAAACGCGTAATTTGACTAAACCGAACCCAAAAGTGAACTGTGTTGTTAGCATGCAGGTTTATCTACAGATCCTAAAATGTGAAAGCGGTGTATCTTAATTTCTTCTTTTGGTTATACGTGACTGTCATTCCCCCCACCCCCTCTGTCAAATATGGGAAATGTGCTGTAAACTCGCATTTAGCATTCGATCTTATCTTAACATTATACTTAACAGAGAAACCAACACTCTTTTGGACAATGTTTGACAATATGGCGCTGCAAAGCACTTTTATGGACTGTATGAACTGCCAGTTTCTATTGGGTAAAATGTTTGGAAGTACACTTTTCACTGTCAGTGTGATTGCTTCGGAGCGTGACATGAACGTACACTTTAGCAACAGGGGAAGAGGAGAGGTAGGAGATAAACAGTGGAGGGACGAAGAGATAAATGTGTGTTGCTTTCTTCTCTCCATCCCTTGTCTACTAATCCCCTTACATCTATCTCATTGTGTTCACCGTGCTCATTAACCTGTCTATATTTTGTGCGTGTTTTTGTCCCTTCTGTTACTGTTACTTGTCATTTAGCCTCTGAAAAAGATCCTGCTAGGATCGAAACGTCAGGCCAACTTACCTTTACACAAATAATAAAGTAAGCAGAGTTCTGGATGAAAGACAAATAACTTTTTGTTCTATGTTCAATTATTTCAAACCCACACTCTATAAGAGGTGACGCAAATACGTCTTTTCAAATCAATAGGAGGAGGAAATTTAATTTTGATTCCGTTCGTTTATTTCTCTGTTACAGAGGTTTAATATACAATTTCATGGTTCAGTAACGTATCGGCAAATGAAATGAGAAGGAGGGGCGGCGGTGAAGGGAGAGTATAGCTACGACCTTGAAAGTGATGCTATTGCCTCCTATAACTTATGCTTTATAAAGATTTTAGCTACTGATAGAGTCGACCATGCCAGAGTGTTGACAAAATATACACGCAAATACCGCAGTTTCAGAGTATCAATAAACACAACGAGTCACTGCGGACTAAACAAAGTCTTGTAGTTGACGAATTCCCGAACCCCGTGTTTCCCAAATCTACTTGCATAAACTCAAAACCCTATTAATTCGGTTTCGAGTTTCGAATTACTGTGCTATTTCCAGCCATTCATATCCCTAAATAAGATTAGTCACATGTAGTCAACTTGTTTGACTGAATAAGTATTGTCCCTTCCTCATACAAAAAGGTCTTGAAATGTGAATAGGTATTGTTTGTTGAAATTTTAGGCTTAATCCCAGTTCATGATCGTCTGCATAAAGTATAATTGTAAAGGGAGACAGCTTACAGCAAGAACTCTCTTGCGAGCATAATCGTAAGCGACCTTCTGTGAATAAGAAGATTTCACGGAATCCGTTTTTCTTTTACTGCTTGCTTCGAAGTCATCAATAGTATCAGGGCATAAGCCTATTGTACATTTACGGCCTAAAGGAAACGATATTCTTGCTGCTTGCTGCAATGTAAACAAAGACATTGAAGAGTGAGCGTCTTGTTAATAACGATATTCAAACCCTTCCTTTTAATGAGATGAAAACAGGATGAATAGAGATTTCGTTGAAGTCAGTGTCATTCACTGTTACCAATAGATTTCATCCAACCTACAATACCAATTTAGGCTTGTAGAAAGTTAACTCGTCAAATGGCTCAGATGGTAGAGCAGTGGACTGGTAACCTGATGAACTGAGTTCGACTCTATCAATGGTTATACACGTTTCAAATTTCTTTTTCTCTTTCAGTAGTCGCCGCTGAAGTCTTGATATATTAATTCAACCATATAATTGACTAGCTGATGTGATGGCCGATGCTGTTAAGAGGGTGACGAAAGACTCATTCCTCGTCGGTCGTGTAAATCGTGGCTAGGGTTCAAGACAGGCCTCTGGCGATAATACCTCTGGCTGTGGCATGGTGCTTTTTGTGGCCTAGGATCCCGTACCATGTCTCCCTTGTTGTCGCAAAAGAACCGGGAGGATGCGCAGAGGGTCGGTCAAATCGACCAGAAGCGTACTAGGTGGCGTGCGTGAATCCTTGCCTTTGGCCAGAGGTGGTGACACTCTCTGCGACCGGCATGCTTGCAGCCACCTTCCACTGAATACGTGGCCTGACGAGGCGCTATTCTCCTAAAAGTGAATCTACGGATGCCTTTAAAAGCCATCTAATTATTTTATCTTAAAAAACACCCTGTTTCAAACTAGCGCCATCGAATTCCCTAAAAGCCGTTGATATTTTCTTGTCACTCTGAAGGTGGAATGAATTTTATGGTAATGGGTTGGTTATTTGTGGTAAGCCAAGCAAAACATTCAAATAGTCATTCAGTTTACAAGGGTTTGCAGAAACTTAATGAAACTCATTGTTTGACATAAATGTGTTGGCAAAGATTTACACAACCTACATCAAAACAAGCATTATATTCGTTGCAATGCCAGAGACATACACGCCAGCAAGACCATGAGATAAAATTTTAATAAACATAGAATTCAATCTATATCACTTTTGCAAGAAATCCAAAGTATACCAGTGTCAATATGGTCCCATTTTAAGCAACAGTGTTGTAGCAAATTCTCATATCGGATAGTAGGTAGTTTCGAAAACTGAGTGATTCTTAAGAACTTTGTTTGAGATTCACAAAAAATATATATTATTGTGTTTTGATATCTTCAGGAACAAAATTAACTTTGATATGGCGTGGACCGTTAAAAAACAGTTGTATAGCACATTTTATTATTTTTTGTTTGTTTTTTGGAATGACCCTTTAAACAGTTGAGGTTCACTAGTTAAAGTGAATGGACTTTTCGCTTAGTACACAGCTCATCAGACTAGTTCCTCAGTTGTAATACAAAACTCAATGGGAGAAATTAAGATGATATGGTCTCATATGACATGTTTATAATTTATTACAAATTTGTTCAGGACAAATGGTGTTGAATGCCATCCAAGGGTTCTCTGTTGCGTATATGAAGTTTAACGAACATATTCTGGTTGACCTCAAAAACAACGGATTAACATTAACTATAAGAACTGCAATGAGGAGCCGACGTCACCATCAAGTTAGCCTATACGAATATTCCAGAAATTAAGTATATTTAACGATATACATATCTTGAAAAATATAGGAATAGCTACAGAAACATTATTAGACTCAAAATTGTTTGTTTTCTTTGTATTATAACATATCAAGACTAAAATTCTGCCGTATTCATTATTTCATTATTTAAGTGAGTAATCAAGTTAAAGCAAATCTATCTGTCGATTATTCTCCCATGATTGAATACCGAGGATACATTTTAAGAAAAGTCACCCAGGAAAGAACCTGTGCACGAAAAACAAACTACCGAACGTCTGATCCGCTCTCAATCACAGTCCCCTTGCATCGAGACTGTGACTGTGTTATCATCCTCAGGTGTGTATCACCATTCCCATCGAAAGGGAACAGATGCTACACATGGTTTTCGGAGATGTCTTCAACTCTTCGGTCTATCTGTTCGTTGTACTTGTCTCAGGATAATACTAGTTTGATCTCGGAAGAATGTAATCCGATTCATTGTTCTTTATTCTATTTTTTTTACAAGTCAATGGACTACATTCTGATGAACAATGAACATATGAAGAAAACTGCAATTAATGGAACACCAAGTAGTCCCAGTTATGTCCAACACGGAACACACTAATGGACTCTATCGATACTCATTGACGAACCACATCTTCTTTATTCGAAACAAGTTTATAACAATAGATAGAGATTAATGCCATTCAAGTGGTGCATTTGCTTTCATATTACTGAAACCTGTACGACAAGATGTTTACGCTATGTGAGCAGTCCAGAATTCACAGTGAACGTTTAGCGTTTTAATCGGCTTCCGGAAACACGTATCAAACATTCAATTGATGACTATATGACGACGAAAAGACATTAAGCACGTGTACATTAATATCCTCATACTTGAGGTACGTATGTGAGGCTCATTTGCATCCTTTATTATCATTTGCTGTAAAATCAACTTTGCTAGCATTTTTTTTCGCAATCTGGGAAATCAAACTCGACCACTTCGAGGAAACTTAAGGTACCTGAAAAATCACCGTATAATGGTATCCCCTCGATAGGACCAGGGATGTTTATATAAGAAAACTCCTTTCATGGGTTCCAAATGTGAAAAATAGAAGACTTTAAATTAAATTCGTTGACAATTCGTTACTTGTTAGTGGACAGATCCAGTTATGTTTTTTGTATTACGTTTGTTAAGTAACGTAAAGTAACGCAAACCCGGTCACGATGTGGTTCCAAGCGGTACCATTATCTTCTTAGAAGAGTCTTAGTTAAGGGAGAAGATGCACACCCAACCATCAACAGGTGTCTATGTGAAAGAGATGAACGACATACCCCCAAAAGGTAAGAACATGTTTATTCCACCCTGAAGGGAAATAGCATCTTAAAAGTTCTTTGACAGACAAAGGTGATAGCTTGAACAAATAAAAATATTACAGACCGATTCTCATTTGCATTGATTTTTATAGACTTATTATTTATGGCAGTACCTACTTTTCGTTATAAAGTTGGGCTGCCCAAAATAATGGTGGATCGAACATGTTGAATTTCTGAGCATGAACCTAATAAGTTATGCTTTCAATGTTTTCAGTGTCAAGTGTGTAATTTCAGCTTGAAAATGAAAAAAAAAGAGGAAAAATTAAAAGAAAAAAAAAGAAGAAGAATAGCTAAAGGAATAGCCATGTTTTCACCTCATGGCAACACTTTGTCATCATGACCTGAAAAAATGACACACTCATGACACAAATTTCAATCCTGATATCTCCCAAATATTTCGATTTCTTCCTTGAAATTGTAAACGTTTTAAAAGTTCAACAGACTATTTTAATGTCAAAATATCAACTTTCTTGAAACCTCGGGATAAATGATATAATTAGGTGGTACTCAATAAAGTAGGAGAGTGTATGAGGGTATAACGAAAGGTCCAAATAAACTGTTGAAATGATTTCGATGTTTCCTCAAACTTTCGACCTTTTATAGAAGTTTTAAGGAAAATGCCAAAATATCAATGGACTTTGGTAGGCCTATGACAAAACACAAAATGATAATTTGACAGTTAGCTAGCTGTCAATTTCCTTATGTGAAATGAAACCGGGCATTGCTTTACGTCGGTTTACCAATGTGCTATGCAGTCATACTTGTTACGTTGACTCGAATTTTCAATGATTACAGCAGCCTGGGTTGTTATAACACATGTTTAGACATGGCAAAACAAAAAGTGACGGATAAATCCACACCTCAGCACCACAATCGTTTTGACTTAATGTGGAGAGCATGAATCAAAGTAGAGATGGTGTACAAATAAGGAAGATTGGAGGTGACACAAAACAGTTAAGAAATTCTGTGTTTAAATCTGGATGTTTCTCCGTGCGAGCAGACGGTTCAGTATGCTTAACTTGCTCCTCTTCTAGCTCAAAGTCTAAACTGTCATGATATAGAATGTGCATGCACCCTGACAGGCCAAGCCAAGGTATGATATGTCAGTTGAAAACTTCTAGCTATACTTTAGCGGACCCTAAACGTGACGGACTTAGTGTGTAAGATAATGGAACGATTACTTCTGGTACAACACCTACAACAGTTATAAAATAGAAAGCTCCTGATTAAAACCCTAAGAGGGCTGCCAACCGTGACTGGAATAAACACCGTCGCGTTCTGACTTTACAGGGATGATAAAGGCCAGTCTCTTAACATTAGCAATTCCATTAGATTTGTACAGTTTTTCTGATCATAAAATAGTTACAATACTACGGTGGCTTAATAGGGACATAGGAAAGGAAACAAGTCTGCAGCTCAAATCTGAAAATTTGGACTTTTGGTCTCTACATTTGGACTTTTGTTTATTGAAGGAAATAAAAGAGGCAACATTTGGAGATAAAAAGTCAACACTGTGAGATTTGGGGACACTGTTTTCTTTCCTATGTCCCTATTAAAGAGGTTATGAAATGAAAAATTTTCTTGTCTTAGAATGGTTTATCTACATTACTACAACACCATCCATGCACAAATTTCCGTAAATACGTCTTCAAACGCCAGAAATTCGCTGTCAAAGTATTCCCCAGAGACCTCTCGAGCTGCCACTCGTAAAAAAAAGCAAAGCTGCCCACCGCAGTTCATCTGACGTCATCGAAGGAACCATTTCAGCCAAAGCCGACTCCCCGCTGTTTACCGATATGGCGATACACAGTTTACTATACATGTAACCACAACACTCTTCTCATCAATTGAAAATGTCTTCTCCCGAATCTTCCGATTCCGAGGAAATCTCTCAGGACATTCGTAAGCTTTGACGTAAATGATTTTCTTGAGGAAGAAGAGGAGGAAATAGTTTTCGAGGGTGATGAAGATAATATCGGTGTTTTTCCCTATCAATTGAGCCCCTTGCAGAAGAATTGTAAAACGATCCCGGGGGCCGAGACGCGTCGCTGCCGATCGAAGTCCCCGAGCAGAACGGTTGGACGACCCTGAACCGAAACTGGTCGGTTGAGCATAAACAAAACCACCGTTATTAAGACCATCATATGATTTAAATGATCTCGAATGTCGATGATCCTGCTACTTAACTTCGTAGCGAAGCTTCTAGAATTTTGTGTCTTACAGTGCAAGGAAAATGTGACATTCTGTACATTGCAACCCTATAGTACTAGTAGTGGTAACATGGGGTCTAGACCTAACTAATAGACGTTGCATAACAGGCTAGCCCGTGTAATTGTATCATCCAACTGTTACGTAAAAATTAAATCACAACACAACGCCAGTTTTACCACAAAAGAAAACTTGCAGATCTAGTATTGATTGTTCTAAAACCAACTGTCTTGAAAATTTGTGCGAAATATTAGGTAACCATAAAAAAAATCGTCATTTGCTGTATCAAGGAGGCCTAGGCTATGGTCATAACAAGTAATTTGGCAACAGTATAGGCCTACAGGCACTCGTAACGTTGTGTATGTGTAGTGTTTTGAGCGAGTCGTGTTCAAATTCTTCGATTTCTGTCATCTTTTGGAAAAGCTTGCAGTAGAAATCCGTCTTTACTTGTGGTGGAGCAGTCTGATACCACATACCGGCTCGGCATTTTTAACATTTACGAGATAAATTTACGTAAACTCAATTACTACGGAGCACTGCAACAGTGTAATGGTGTGTGTTCTCAGACGTTTAAGAATGTAAACATAGCGTCTCGGAAGTGAGCTGAGTTCCTCGACTGACGTCACGCCGCGTTACCGTAAATACAACAATTTTTAGAAAGTTTGTATTACCCTCGAATTTTTGATCGTTTATTCCTCGAGGATGCAAGCTTCGTTTGACACAAATTGGGTATCATTGGAAAGCTACCAGTGTACAGAATACGATGATAAAGAATTTTTTTTTCATTTCATAACCTCTTTAAGCCACCGTACAATGCTGACATATTGTGCACACAAAATTAAACTGCCGCATGCAACCAACACAGTAGTCTACTGTTATACACATGTAAGTAAAGGTTTAGTAGCTACAGCGTGATAGTCTGACGTCTATCTTGTCCGTGCGCGCATGCAAACAGTGATACAAGAGCGCTCACAAGAATATCAGCACAAAATCAGAAGCGCGCGCTCCGAAATATTTGTCTGCATTGCATGTTGTACGTACTGATTACCTCCGTGCGTGTGCGTTGATCTATAAACGAGTGTTTACTATACCGTCATACACAATGGTTTGTCAATGGAAAATATTTGTTGTCATTTTGTAGGCGTTTATATCAACACGTACTGTATCAGTTCTCTCTTTATTGCAAGCAGTGTAATCTAGACGTTGGATATATCTTGACGTCGTTCTTTGCCTTAATTTAGTTGTTCGAACGACTCCAATGACGGCTCGGGTTGCAGAGAAGAAAAGGACGACATTTGAAGACATAGTAAACATAACGTGATTACGGTTAGTGATATTTTACATTATCTGAAGTTGTCTGTCTGCATGTATGTTTGTCTGTGAAGTTAGCCTATGCATAGTCTGAAACGTATACCTAGTCTAGGCCTATCAGTATATGCCTTACTTTTGACTTCATGTTTTATGCATAACGAGAACAGTGTTACCGTCATGGAAATGTACCTATTAGCAACTGAGGCATTTTGACGGCACGTAATGCTTTCTGGGATCAGTGTAGAAAAGTCTGTAGGAGAGTTAAAATATGTTCGGTCGGGATTGCGCCAGTAATACGTCGGTTACTACCTGTAGGTGCCAGACGTGGCACGAAAAGTCGAGAGCGCCATCGATGGCCATCTTCTAGCTGTCATCTATCCATTAGCGGCAGGGCTATTATTCAATGAAAACGTCTAGAAAATATACTGTGGAGCGGAAATGTATGCACTGTATGCCTAAAAAGTCAAGATATGCCATCCGTTCTTTTATCTTTATGTTCTTTTGACTTTGCTACCTTTTACTATAATTACCCCGGACGTACCTTCTGTAATTCCACGATGTTACTATAGCAACGGGCCGTTACATTCGAAACGGAGCTAGTTTTAGATGAATATACAAGTCCCATGGAATTCCAATCACGTCTGCTAAACCAAATATTAGCTTTGAGCGGATTTAAAATTGCATCCAAAGCTCGAAATGATATATATATACTGGACTTACAACTGGGATTCTTTTCGTAATTAATTGGAGACGAGATCTCTTTAAACATATTTTCACAACCAGTACATAGATTGAGAACGTTACAGCTGTGCTATACAAAATCTTTGCAGAACTTAAAAAAAAGGATCGATCATGCGCATTAGGAACCAGAACCGTATCTACGGCTCTGTTTGTACCCAGAACCTAGACACATCCCTATTAGGAACCAGAGCTGTATATGGCTCTGTTAGGAACGGTATGACAGCGCCCTCCGCATAACCGTAAATATCCCTGTTTGCAGTAATTAATGCGTTAAAACAATCAACTTCTGCTCATGGGTTATCACAGCTAAATCAACATATACATTAATATGCATGCATGACCTCTTTCTTTCTCCCTCTTTTCTACTACCTTGCGGGCTTTTTAACGAAGGTTTGATTTATTTTGCCCTTTAAAACCTCTTGAAATACATTTAATTCTATCACTTAGCTTTCAATTTGATAGGTTATACAAAGTGCTCCGTTCATGTGCTTTCCACTCGGTGAGTATAAATATAAACTGAACCCTCGTCCAATTCACCCTCACGTACAGACAAAAAATGACTTACTTTTTGTGTACGTACCCCAAACTTAACATATTGAATTTTATATTAGGATACTATATAAACTTAAATGTGGACAGAATATGTTGCTTAAAACTTGCAAAATTTGCCCAATTCAAGCAAACATTCTAATACAAATCACTCCAATCAACACATGTGTACTCCGTTTAATCGATTTCAAGGAATCGTGATACGGCAGCCAGTTGGGACAATTTTTCAATGTTTATACCAGGCTTGCAACCAAGTATACTTCAGAAAAAATACTGAGTGAAGAGGTCAACCCCCCCCCCCCCACCCCTACTCATCTCGCCCCATTGACAGACAGAATATTACAAGTAGTGTACAGTATATAACATATGCATATGGTGCAACATGAACAGTCGAATATTCTTCAAAATTGTTTCAAACATTGCAATTTAGCACCATTTTGCATTTAAGCACCCTCCCATTCATATTGACGAAACATTCTCATAGATAGGGAGGGGACAGGCCTTCCTTAACACCACTCCCTCGACCACTTAACATATTAGACCCACCCCCCCCCCCCCAGTACCAAAAAAGGTGTTTGCGTCCCGTGGCTGATACCACTGTGGACAGGCATTACAGTAATTTATTCATCACTGACTATGTACTTTATATTATATACAGCTATTTAGCCTATTAAACCATAGTCTCTTCATGCACTTACGGGTTATAACGAGGCAAAATATTTGTTGCCAGTCTGAATTAAGTCAACCCGATATATTATTGATTGTTGTGAAGAACCACCAAACTTATTCAACAAATTTTGTTTTGTCTTTGAGACGCAGCATGTATGCTATGCTGCTACTATTTATAGATGCATCGCATACATACACCAGCAGTAATTCGCTATACAGTTCAAGCAATGTGAGAACAAAACGGACATTGTTATCTTTTTAAAAAAAAACTTGTTTGGAGGAATAGATGTGATGTTGTTTTTAGGGGGAAATTCGCCAGTTGGCAGGCAGTGCTGGAGGCGGTGAAGTGTGACATTCGCCTTCAGGTTGAAGGCGATTTTCGTCGTTTATCTGGGCTGCCTTTTTTAAACGGTGATGTGCTGGGGAGGGGTGTTTCGTTTCGCTGCGTGCTGGTCGTCCTTTTGTGGTTTTTTGAATGTTTGAGTGGGTGGTTGGGCGTTTTGTCTCTGCAGGTCGGTGGGCGTATGTACTTTTTTGGCTCGCTTGACTTGAGTTTCGTTTACTAGAATGGGATGGTTTGGTAGTGCCGATTGGCCGTGACGTTTCGTATCCCGCATGGCGGTCACGTAAAAAGCACCGGACATACACGCCTTGTATAGTTCAAACGAGATTAGATTTAGATATGGATAATGCATTGCTGAACAGAATGAAGTACTATCCATGTGTACTGTTAGCTGTAACGTGAGAATCCACTCGACTTTTTGTATATTGAAATAGCGCACCTTTCTTTATGCAACAAAAGTAACGGTGTTTCTTATGCCCTACCCCCTCCCGCCTCCCTTACATGGTATGGTGTTGCCAATTAAACTTCATTATATTGTTTAATATTTATTGTTCGAA
>KN889218.1:5589-16970 GCA_000934455.1 Apostichopus parvimensis | reverse complement strand
AAAAACTCATTGTTTTACATTTAATCTGTGAGGTCTTGTTAGTCACATTGCTGTCGTTCGTGGAGGGGTGGGGTAATGGAGATCTAAATATTATCTTAAGAACATATCTGAATCTGATGTATATGCTGCTAAAGTTTGTAATGAGGTCACTGACCACTATCTATCTTCTATATAGAGACAGTGATACCATCTTCTCCACCAGCTGAAATGGTATGGTGATGTTACTGAATACCAAGTTGAATGAACAATTAACAAATTTACTACTTGTGTCTAATGAATTTATCTCGATGAAATTCAAACCAAATCAAAATAGAGAAGCACAGAGAAATGAGAAAGAATGACTAATTATGAAAACTCGTCCACTATTAGTTAAGATATATTACCCACCCTGTAGGATGGTTTAACCACAGGAGGCAAACATAATTTAAATTTATTGCTAGTGTTTTCCTTTTTTTCGGAGAAGGGATGAGGTGTCTAATGGATTCCTTTTCCATCCTGTCAAGAGATTAGGTTGACAAACTATTAATAACTTCAAATACTACACAGAACTCCAAACAAAGATTCGATATCTTACATGTTCATATAGGCTATTTTTATTTTATTGTAAAGTGTAGAAAAACTAATTTCTTTCGTTTTATTAGTAACATCACTGTCCACATATACTTTCTTTTCTAACTTTAAAATTCGTTTGCTCTTCAAGCCAAATTCAAAATTCTAAGAGCCAATCAAGCGTTTAATGACGTCATCCATCAACCACTACGTCATCAGTGTATGAAACTATTTGTCTGTTAAATTGGATTTGTCTGTAAACTATTGAGAGAGGGAAGAAAGAGAGCACAATCCCTATCTTACTCTATTTGTGTATGTGGAGGGCGGCGAAGGGAGGGCGGGGGTTGTTGGAGGGGTTAGATAACGTTCCCACCACATTGCTGACCAAGTAGATGTTATAACAATCATTGCATCACCACCAGAACCCCAATTTGGAGACTTGAAATTAAACGATAATTTGCAGTGTTTTTAAAATTTTAATTTTTCCCCAACATGTAACAAAGTCTTCGTTATTTGCGTAAATGAAGAGAAATACGATGCAAAGGAATTGAATGGAAATTTCATCAGGATGATCAGAATATGTTTCTCTTTCATCAGCCAAAGATATTTGTTTACTTGATTTTTTCCTTTAATTTCTGTAAATTATATCATCTCAGTTTGAGATATACTTTTTCTTCACACAGATTTGTGTCGTATTAGCCAAAGATAATAGTTTGGTTAGTGTTTTCTTTAATTTCAACGCTTTGCTCCTTTAACTATTGTTTTCTTTAAATGATCATTTATTACTGTTTTACTTTGTGTTATAAACGATTATACAAGCGTTCAATTCATGTAATTTTAATTCTTGTCATATTAATTCCATATCACCGTTCCTAGTACACCTTCAAAGATGATAACTCATATAGTGGTGTCTGTTACTTAATACATATAATACTAACATGTAAATAATGAAGATAGGTAATATTATGTGCATACAATTAAGTAAAATTTAATTTCAAAGCTGTACTCCCTTTGTTTGATATATTTCATTTATTTGTTTATTATTGTTTTATTACGTGTTATAAACTATTCTATAGTTGTTTGACTATCGTACTGCTTAATGCATGTATTAAGTTCTATTAATTCCATTTACACCCTAAAACACCCTCTATAGTTATAATCATATGACGTGGCTATTGTGTCATCAAGATCATTCTAACATGCTAATGGTAATGAAACAAGGCATGATCTGTGCGTTAAGCTAAACTCAATATCAACGATCTTTATCGGTTTAGTATACTTTTCATTTTATATCTTTATTATTGTTTTGGATGAATATAAACTCATTCTTGATCTGTTTATTGTAATTCAGCTTTTCTTTCCTTCCTTAAGTTAATCTGGTATAATTGTTTGTTGATGTATATTGCACCCCTCACAACCAGTCTCCACGCTAGATGAATATAACATAAAAGCTGACATTGTTTACTGGAAATAAAGTAACACAAAGATGCCGGCAGTAAATCACTGAGCTACAAGATCTCTTGGAGGTATAACATTTACTTCCAAGGAAGTGAATAATCAACTCGTTTGCGGTTTTATTAGGACTTGTCTCTAACTGCACATGCGTGTATACAATCCTTCCATCAACTAAAGAAACAATTAGTCCTCAGGCATCCCTTACTCTTCATCGACAGATCAGTGCAATTTGTTCATTACTCCCTTCAATAAATGTTAGATAAGATAACTTCGTCATATCGTGGAATATGTAACATTTGATATGCATTGATCTTGTATAATGTCACGGGAAGAAATTAAAAGAAAACTAACCAATGTTATGTTGCCAATAGCTTTATCTTTGTTATCTGTGTCTAAAATATTGTAGTCTGTTTCATGTTCTAGAAACTTACTCGTTGCCTAACCAGCGGTGAAGGTGGGGGAGAGGAATTCAAAATTCCCCCCGACGGAATGGGCATGAAGGATTGTATAAAGGAATGGTGCTGCCGTGGGGTCATTGAAACCGATCTAATGTACAGGGGGCTAGGGTTGTAGTGTAATCAAAAGTATTCATATTTTCCTTACAAACGAACTATTTATTCCGTCACTGCTAATTTTAATATTGATAAAACACTTGAACCGGAACAACGGTTATATCTCGATCCATTAAATGCTTAAGAATAGTAAATGTTCCATTTTTATGTCACTGTTGGCTAAGTACTTCCAATTATTAAAACAAATATATATATATTTCTCTTGAGGAGTTCATATTCAACCAGATCTTCCACTAAGAAAACTACGCCACAATTACCATTGCGTCAACAGTGAAATAATAATTCCATAAGTACATAACATTCTCGAAACGAACGCGAATAGTGTTAGGAAGTTACCTCATGAAGCAGTTGCAAACTTTTGTTGTAAGAGGAGAAATATTTTAAGATTGTTTCTATTAAATACATTCTTTTTAATATATTTAACCTACAAATCCGGTGTGAATCATAGAAATAAAAGGATGACATCATAAAAAAAAAAATCACTAACCGGTACATAATAACATCCCGTTCATCGTTATTAATTGATAATGCTTCTGTGCCTCTCATTTTAAAAGAAAAGTACAGTTTCTCATCATAACAAATTAAAAGATTTGACAAATTTTATCGTGAAAAGATGATGAATTGCGACCTCACAACCCGTTACGTCGTTTCTTAAAATTCAGGTGTGGCATCTTTAAGTTTTAGGTCGTCTTTGTTGATGTTCCAATATTATATGAGGAGCAATCGCATTAGTTACCTCAAACGACTATTTTAACTTCATGTTGCAGTAACACAATGGACGAATAATGGAAAACTGATTTTGGAATTAAAAGCTACCGTAGCGTTCTTGAAAATAACTAAGTACTTAGCCTTGGGTAATATTGGCACATATTTAATATTTGGTCATTGTGAGATATGCGTAGAATGCTATAAATCGATGGACTATTAAACTAGAGCATCTATTAAATATAGGAGAAAAAAATAATCAGAAAACAAAGTATAGAGACGACATATCCTAATTGAAAAGGAATGGAAAATATGATCACGTTTCAAATAATTTGTATTTTTAATCTAATTTACGCATATGAATCCATATATAACTGTATTGCGTAATTAATATAGTACTTCATATCGGGAAAATTTGAACTGTATTTTGTTTCTGTCATGTTTAGTTTCAAGAACAAGCGTTTGCAGAGCAATACTCTAACATTATTGCTAAAAAAAGTTATTTTTATTTCATCGAGATGAGAAGCAGATAAATCATACAAACTCGTAACACAACCTTCTCATAAATACACATGTTTTCAATTGAAACACACAATTGTGTAGGCTACCTACCTATAACACACTCATGTTTGATGAAACTGTGACTTATGATTGTCTAGTCATTGAAATTTGAATATTTTGACGTTTAGCCCTGCGACCTCATTAATATTTATAATATGGGCACCAAAGCAATTGGGTTCATCAGCTTATTATGAACCTCCCACCCACTAAGTATCGTATTGAACAATCATTCTCTTCAAAAATGTAAGTGTAGGCAAAATTTCTTTAGATATTCTGGGTTTGAAGGTATTTTACTCATCTGTTAGTTCGTAAAGCAATGCTAGAGTCTATGCGAAAACTCAGACTAAGTATTATCCCGGAATACTAAATATAATGGATGTAAGGATAAAGTGCCAGAGACTATGAGAAAACTCAGACTAAATAATATCCCGGAATGCTAAATATATTATTATTATTATTATTACCCCGTTATTTATATAGCGCATACTCCAGAGGTTCTATGCGCTTTGTACTTAACCCTGGTCATTGGTAACTTGTCACACCTACACATCAAAGTGTGCACAATTCAAACAATCTCTCCTGGGGCACCACAAATCAAATATAGGAGTTTACCCCTGATCAACCTCGCAAGAGGTCCTACGGGGGATAATATAATATTTTTGTGGAATAGACACTTTTTTTTTTCTAGGGAAAGTTGTCTATTATTCAATCAGGGAGATGCTGAGAAGTGAAGTATTGTTCAATTAACATTGTAAAGAAGCCATAAATAAACAGGAGGTCGGAACTGAATAGCCAATTTGGTAGGGATTACTAAGGTGGGAGGAATTTCTAAGTAGGTGGGAATTTAAGACAGAGCGGGTTCTATTATTTGGGTCGGAAGCGGTTGCTACTTAGTTGAAGTTTTTGAATTGTACTTAGTGTATAAGTACACCTGGAATTTGGAGGTTAGACCCACTTAGGAAATGAATTTCCTATTTTCTATAGGGATGGGGCTTTAAGTAAGAAGTTTGAATACAGAGATGTGGTGATTATATCGGGAGTAAGTTAATGCTACATTGTGTTTCAATAGGAGTTTATTGATCAATGGATCATTCTCTAAGTTGTTTTTGTATAGTTTGGTATTAAATTCTACGAGTAGAGTAAATAAGGATTTAGTGTTTCCTGCGAGGAGAACGTGAGAGGTACCTATGTAAGAAGGGATTTTTAGGGCAAGGCGATAAGCTGTGGTGTGGATTCTATTTAAAATTTGTTTATTGGAGTTTGAAATGGTAAGCAAGGAGATGCTTCCGTAACTGAGAATTGGTTTTATTTTGGATTTGTAGATTTGGATAGTGGTTTTCGCAGGGAAATTATATTTGTGTGAGAGGATTTGGATGTATTTAAGGTGGGACCAGCAGCGTCCTGCAGTTCTGTTGCATGGAGTGCTAAAAAGATTTATTTTGGAAATATGGTTACGGTATTTTGAGTTTTTAAAGGAGAAATTGACTAAGTTAGATTTTGAGAGGTTTATTTTAACTCTCCACAATGAGCACCAGTTTTCGAGATGTGTAATTGCTTTTTTGAGATTTAATTCCGTTATATGAATATTTTTACTGGTGCTCCAGTTGGCTATATCGTCAGCGTACTGACTATAGTTGCAATTTGAAAGAGGGGGGACCACAGTGCACCACAGCCACGTGTCCCCTGGGAGACTTCCCATAGGGTGCAGCCACAAACCGGCGCACGCAACTATATTTACAAGTCACCTCGCAAGTCCCCATTTATACACCTGGGTGAAGAGAGGCAATGGAGATAAAGTGCCTTGCCCAAGGACACAACGCAATAATCTGGCCAAGGCTCGAACCTGTAATCCTTAGATCACAAGTCCACTGCCTTAACCACTTGACCACAACACCCTCACTAATGGACATAGGGATGAAAACATGGTAACTGGTTTTGTATTTGTTTTGCAGCAAGCAATCCTTTCTATTCAGTACAGAAAATGAAAAAGAAATCAATGTATGTAAAATGTGAAAATACAAGTAGGCTACTACTTTGAAAGTACTGCTCCTTTGATAATATTACTAAGGATAAATAGAACAGCCAAGTAAAAGACTATGCATACACAGTTTGATGAAGTGACAATTTAAGAGGAGGCTAGGACAAATTTTAAAGCACGTGTGAATATCTTTTGACAATGATTGAATTTAATCTTATTGATATTTGAATCCATTTACAAAAGCTATCCCCTGACATTCCAACATTACTGACATGCACTGTAGATATTCAATGTACACGTTAACGACATTAACAAATTGAGGACATCATTTTGAGGACGTCAATTCGAGGACGTCAATTCGAGGACTAAGGAGAGTGCTCTCGTAGCAGGGCTTTCTACGATACACACTGTTCAGCCAAATTTGTGTCTGATAGGGACAATTTGAGAACCACCCCCATACTAATACAGGAGCTTTCTGAGGTCACTTTGAGTCCATTCCTCCATGTAACAATTTGAGGACGTCTTAAAATTGACGGTCACACACCAAATGTCCTCAAAGCGAAGGTGTGTACCAGAACACAAGTCCTCGAGTTGATAGCTATGACAACCAACATACACACTCTCATGCGACTGCGTGACAACAAAGGTTACGATTATCATCAAAACCAAAATCCAGAGAGGCAGGGATGGGGGGGGGGGGGGGGGGGGGAGGGGCGCTAGAGTGCATATAATGCATCCAATGCCTATAACCTGATAACAGTGTACGCAAAGTACACAATACGTTGTCAGCAGCTGTTATTTGCCATCTACAAGCCTATGTCTTTCTGTATGTAAACATTCTGTAAATGCTGCCCAGTCCCCAGAGATCCGTAGAAGATGCAACCAGGACCCTCACGTGTGAGATAGGGACAGAAAGGGAAGTGTTGTCGTTCATGAATACACAAGACAGTAACTTTTGGATTATTAAACATCACTACTCTCTTACCCGTCTCATATACATATGCACGGAGTGACGCTACTACGATGGTGGGAGACCCAACCGGAGGGGAAATTCCCCGAATGGAACTCCTATTTTCGAATGCGACTTCACCGCATTGTAGGAGATGAAGGGGAGAAATATATACTTATTCCAAAGTAAAGACAGCAGAAGAAGGTAATTCTTGAGTAATAATACATACCTCTATATAATGGAACATTCAGAACGGTTAATCTGTTGGTAACATGGTTGTTGTGTAGTTTATAGGTATACATTTCACATGTTACGTACTTCAAAATGTGAGAGTAACGTTATATGAACTAACACAGCAAATTCAAAAGTTCTACACAAGCGTTTACTAAAATATCATGTGTAAACCGGTAAAGGAGACTATGATTTATTTATCCGACTTTAAACAACGCTGTCATGCTATACATGTTTGCAGCATGTTAGTTAGTCTGCAGTTCGATAATTATTTCCCACACTTCAGTTCAGTAACATTCTTTCTAGACGGAAAACCCACTACACAATACTCTGACAAGTTCGTTAAAGGTAGGATCGGTCGTAAATTCTGTACCTCCATGGTCCTTCACACCACCCGATTCAAAAAATAATATTAATACTGCCCTCCACTGGTTCGTTGCTGTTGTCTCGTAATTTCTATTAGCAATCCCGTATTTACGGCTAGTAGGCAATAAACGGGTTTGGATTACTAGAGCGGAGGGCTTGACGAAATTCCTGCATAGCTTCTTGTCTATGACAGTGTCAGTAGTATGCGGTTAATTATTACGCCGCTATTTGGTATGTGTGTAGTGTGATAGAAAAACTCTGTGGTTTGTTTTTACGTTCAGAACTTGTCACGTCAGTGGGCTGTTCAGTATAGGTTACGGTCGAGCTTTGCATCCAGCGTAGGCATTTAGTTTGACCAGATAGCTGCTACTCTAGCAGCTCCCTGGTTTGACTATTTTCAGGCCTCCATGGTCAGCAGTCGAAGTCCGAACTGTTCGAGTGCCCTGGTTTCGTAGTTGATTCACTCATTAGGGAAGCTCTGCATGATTTATGCTTTATCGAATAGTACAGTAACCTAATGCTATTTTACTGTAAGAAACCAATGTATTTCAAACTTTTACAGATGCACCAATCTTGTACTAACTGGAGTAAGGAATTTGAAATATTGTAACCGAAGTCGCGAGTCGACATTCTTTTACAGCTCAAGAAACTAATAGTGGATATGTCTGATACACACTGACTCGTGTCACCAAAATACAAACGCGAGTGAGTGAAAAAATTGACTGAAGTGATTACAACATTGGGTATCAAACGTATGGTCAAGTCCGTCATTTGTGAACAATTGGTATTTCAGCCAATTTAGGTATGAATTATCTGTAGACACAGTCACAACTTACTTTGTATTTTATTTTATATATACATTTTAGTTATATGTCAGGTCAGGAGGGAAAGACAAAGCATTTCATGTCATATACCATATATAGATAAATATGTATTATTTATGGGCTCCTGGCGACGGGCCCTTTAGGCGATCACAGAGCACTTGCCCTAGCTGCACCACATCCTCCTAACCGGTGCACGTAAACCATGTCCTTGCACCCCAGTGACCCGAATTAAAAAGAACGAAACTTGAACGGAAAAGGGGGAGGAAAAGACGTTACCATAAAGGGGCGGCTCCACCCTCTTCAGAAAGTATTGGCAAAAAGGGATTAAGAAATGAACAATAAATTAATAGTTATTTCCATTGAAAAATGACTCGCTGAACAACGGCCGTCAAAGCAAAAAACTTTTTTTCTAAATCACTTGAGTTTATTGCTTTTCAGAGTGCTGTTCTCCAGAATTGGTTATCCTGATTCTTGTTCCGAAAGGCTCCCAACGAAATGCCAAAAAGTCGGCAACGGGGTTGGGGGATTTACCGAGCCCCACCATGGGGCACCTCATCACGACTGCCTCGAATTACAACTGTTAACTTGATACTAGTCAACCAAAAATGTCCTTCGAAACTTGAACTGAAATTGGATGAATTAAACATGATAAAAATACTGCTGTCTGCATGGATCATACTCTATACTATTGTGTGACCATATATGCGTACGAGCTCTAGTCAACCAGGAGGGACACTGGGGGAAGCTATTTTTCTTGCCACAGAAAATTAAAAATTGCCCGGAAGTTCCTTGCACGATTAATTCATTTCAAACTTCGAAGGCATGAAGGACAAAGAGAACCATATAAGCCTATGCCTGACTATAAGATCATTGAACCATCACGAACAACTATTTTTTTAGCTCTTGGGGGAAACTCCAAATAATCTTCCATTTGCCGATTCCTGAAACTGGGAAGTAAGGGGTAGGGGGGGGGTAGCTTTTCGTCTTGATCGGCAAGTATAGTGAACGGTCACCACAACAAGGGTGTATAGCTTGGGACTACTAGCAAGGGAGACTTGTCAACCTTGTGAACATGTTGGGAGTGATGTAGGGGGGGGTGGGGGGGAGTCGGCAAACTGAAAAATACAGGGTAAACAAAGGGAAGGAAACAGGTGAAAAAAGAAAGAGTGAAAGACAAATGATTGGATAGAGGTAGAAAATAAAGAAAATGTGGAGGTGGAGGCTAGGGGTAAAGATAGATATGATATGAAATACAGATACAAAAAAACCAAGGGCAGACAAATTGAGATCACTGGGCAATTTCTGTCAACTACACAAAAAGAATATTCAATCTAAATACTGGAATTAAATATTGCACCACATAAATACAGCTTTATGACATCAAAAAATCAAAGGGGAATGATATAATGTTTCAATGATGATGGAAAATAAGACACAACAGAAGATGACTATGGTCTCTGATGTATTAGGCTTCTTCTCTCTACTGCTACCAGGATGTAAGAGACCACAGGGACTCACACAACTCTTTAAGTTGTGATGACCTCTGACCCTTACTACGCCTAACTGTTATATTGCCAGGAAATAAATACACCAGTGCAAGAGAAGAGGTGAGAGACAGGACTGATTGATCGTGTCGGTAGGGGTGTTTGATATACATGTGACACAAGAAGATAGACGTAAAATGTAGCATCGTTTGAACACTTCAAAGGGGACCCCCGACCCCCCTCCCCCAACACACACCCTCCCCCACGTTCAAATCATATCCCCTCCTGGCAACGGAAATGAACACACCAGTATAAATAAACCGATACAGATATTTATACCCGCTCTGTGTGTAGGCCTATATACAATAATACAAAGCTGGCCATTCTCTGATTGTTACTCCTTGATCGAATTTCCCCAACCTTGCCTTAGAGGGTGGCCAAGCTCCTGATTCACAGTCATAGCTACTATCGAACAAAATGGACGAAAGCAATTTATCTCAATCTGGAGATGCAGATGTATCAATAGCTGCTAATCCAACGGTTTGTGAATGTCGCACAACCTGTCAACAAAAGTCTGGAAAAAGTGCTTGCCCCTGCCATATGTATGATCTCTTTTGTTCAGAATCATGTAAATGTGGCAATGTGTATTTGTATGGTCTGAGGTTTCTCTCCCACGCTGCTCCATATCTAATCCGACTGGTGACATTGGACAGAACTTGGCAGATGGCTTCTTGAGAGGTGTTGAAGTAACTGGATCAGAAGTATCTGTAAAGATGACATAAAACAATAGTTACTAGATTGCAAGTATCCTGCTATAGCTACACATTGAAAACTATAACTGTGACTAAAAGTATAATTTTGTTTGGAACTTATCACACTTATGCAGCATTGGAAACTGATATTTCAATTCAAATGGTCTCATTGAGTTTAGAGGACATTGAAGTAGGATATATTGAAGTTACAAGTATGTTGGTGAAACCAAGACCACCCTCAAGAAGCAGTTCTAGTCACAGGTCAATGTCAACACCATGAAAATGGAGACTCCATGTAGGGGAACACTTGCAGCTCCCCAATCATACCATTAAAGACATGTCCCAACAGGTAACTTAATTCGTAGACGTACCATCTCAGACATAGTACACCTCAGCAGAGATAGAGAGAGTGGACGGAATGCCTTAGCACCATTCAACTGAATGAACTCAATATACAGGACATGACTAACTTTATCCTGCTCCATCTCTGTATTCTGCCATAGTTTATTCGCCCTCTCTCCTTACTTAATCCTCGCTTTGTACTCCACAGTTGATCTTTTACCTCTGCTTTCCCTGACTCCTTTTGTTCAATAAACCATTAACTTCTTTCTTTGTGTTCACTATGTCCTCTCTGTTCCAGGCTCTATTGTGTCTCTTGAATTTCCTGTTACTAGTCAGTTTGCCTCTAAAGAAGATCCTGATAATATCAGGCTCACTTACTTTTATAAATTCTAATACACATGTATGCTTTTTAGTGGATGAGCAATTTGCTACCATTTTTTTCTTTTCTTTTGGAATTTAATGAGAATGAAATTGTATTACTTTTCTGATCACATCAGATCAGATATAAGATTGGCACTGCTCTTCCAGTCTGTAATTCATGCAAGGATAAACATATAAATTTACCTTCTCCTTTCTGAGTGTCAACTGATCTTTCTGTGGTGACAGCTGCTGA
>KN889217.1:44847-74378 GCA_000934455.1 Apostichopus parvimensis | reverse complement strand
TATGCTATAAGTGCAGTTAAGGAACACACAGTGCATAATAGTTACATTAAACAGGAAATTTTGATTATACATTACATTAGTGCATTTTAATCTTTGCATTGTGGTATTTTCAGATTTTCATACTTCACTTTATTGAAACAGAAAGAGTAGTGCCCTGTAAAGTTATCCAAAATTTTGAACAAAAATGGTCAGCTGTAGTCATATTTTAACACAGAGTTTACTTTCACCAATATGAGGAATTAATTTTTGTGTGGATTCCTTTCACTGTCCATATGATCCTCTTTAATTGTATATCATAATTTTAATTCTTAGACCTATCAGAAAAGTAACTTTGTGAAACTTTTGACAAATGAACACGCTTGGAAATTGACTGGCAGTACAAACAAAAATTCTTTGGACAAAACTTCGGGACCACAAAAGAACAAATTTCGGTTCACAAGCAATTTTCGGTCACAAGCACTGTTTGGGTCACACTTTTTTTATTCGTGAAAAAATTTTGGTCTCCAAAAATTTGGTCCGAAAAAATGTTGGTCCAAAAAAAGATTTAGTTCCAAAAAAAATTTGCTCACAAAAATATTGGGGTCACAAAACTAGTTTTCTTGGTACAAACAAATTGGGGATAAAAAAAAGTGCTTTTGTCGGAACATAGACACGTCGGAACATAGAGACTTCGGAACATAGAGACGTTGGAACATAGAGACATCTGAACATAGGGATGTCACCGAACAAACAACCCTTTTTTCATTCTGTTGTTTAACCCTTTTCTTTGATTCAGTCTTACATTGGGATGCGGACACAGGACCTCCAGGGAGAGAAGGACCAACTGCTGGTGGAGACGGCCGATATGTTGAGAGTTCCATTATTTACATCCGAGGCTCTTCTTAGACATTATGGTAACTTGATCTGTTCTCTTTGAAACTTTTAAAATTCTATTTGTATATTCTTTGCTTGTGGTTTGTAACATGACCAAATTAATTTAAATACAAAAGTCACCTCTTCAAACCTGTAATGGGAATTAAAGATTTAACAAGTATCTGTTTAGACTTGTATAGCCTAAGTTAAATTTTAAGTGATATCACATATCTTATGACTGGATAAAAACGGTGGTTTTAGAAAATGAAAATGAAACCTAGCTTCTGTGACGTTGGTGGGTTCGATTCCTAGCAGACCAATGTAATAAGGTGTTTTTTTTTTATCTTGGAGAAATCCTGGTTTTCCCATCTGAAATGGTGTTCCAATTGTGGTAAGTCCAAAATGAACTAAAACTGTAAATGGGATCGCCACTCGACGCGAATGGCGAGTTACAAGCGGTTCGGCTTTTCCCACATGCACATGTGACTGCTTAGTGTCGTCTTAGTGCAAGGCCGGACTAAGCGTGTGGGGGGCCCGGGGCACGCAATTGTGTGGGGGGCCCTATAGTCTGTATTTTTTCCGCACTTTCATGCTTGCAAATTCAGAGAGTATTTCATCGTGTTTCAAAGAATTTAAAATGTCACTTTCGACAGCTAGAATACTGAGGTTTACCAGTCTCCCAGACTGATTAGTGACTGCCTTGATTCGAGTAGTGAATAATATTCAGTCAGTGAAACAGCATGGGAAACGCATCACTTCAATGTTACATGCTAAGAATTTTGTGGATCACAATTACGACAGTTTTGTAAAGTTTAGGATACTCTAAATGTGGGGGCCCCAAAATGTGGGGCGCCCGGAGCACGTGCCCCTGTTGCCCCGCCCTTAATCCGCTACTGTCTAAGAGTACACTTAGAAAATGTCTGATTTCTGTTTACATTTGACAGATTGGTCCAGAGAACAGCTTCTCGAGGCCTGGATATCGGACCCAAAGGAGTGCTGCGAAAGCAGCGGGGTCAAACCTCCAGAGAATCCAGATGGCCTTCGATCAGAACATCGCCTCTCATCACTCGAGCCAGGCACTCTTAGGAGAGGATTCAGAGAAAACATGAGTGTGAGTTCAATTCTTCTTTCTAAATTCAGTTTTATCTTTCTAATTTTCACAAATTTGGACACTATTAATGATCCATTGACCACTGATTACTGCTCTGTCAGTTATGGCAAAAGCCAGTAGTTCAAGATTGGTTTCTTTTGAAATGCCAGGTTAGGCAAGTAGGCTAGGTCTAGTTAAGCTTGAGTAGGGTTACTAGGTCTAACCCAGTTAGAAAAGGCTAGGTTTAGGTAAACTAGAATAGGCTAGTTCTAGTTAAGCTTGTGTAAGCTATGCCTAGTTAAGCTGTATTAGGCTAGGTCTAACCCAGTTATAATAGGCTAGGTGTAGGCAAGCTAAATTAGGCTATTAAGGGTAGGCTACATCTAACCCAGTTAGAATAGGTTAGGCCTAGTTAAACTAGAATAGGCTAGGCCTAGTTAAGCTAGAGTAGGCTAGGCCTGGTAAACTTCATTAGTCTATGTCTAACCCAGTTAGAATAGGCTAGGTCTTATTTAGCTAGAACAGCCTGGGTCTAGCCTATTTAGAGTAGGCCATTTCTAGAGCAAGAGCAAGTATGTAATGTCATTCTTAAATTACGTGTACGATAAAGACGATCACAAAGCTTGTATCCATGGATATGTTGCACGACTCTTTCAGACTCTATATTCTTTTCTTCAATAATTCATGTACCTAAAAATGCAGAACAGAATTTTCTTATACTTACAGTTAAGTTACAGTTTTACAGTTACAGTTTTGTAAACTTTACATTACCATTACAGTCATTACAATTATTTGAAAATTTATTTAATTAAGTCTAACAAATAGTAAATCTATGATGTAAGAAATAAACTCTTGTATATGTGTAGGCAGACAATGAAGTAGGCAAGCATGACAGTTTATCTGAAAAAGTCTCCTTGTTCTCTTCACAGTGTGCAATTTGTTTCAAGGACATTTTATTGGATCAACCACTCATCAACATTCCTTGTTCTCATCTCTTTTGCAAGGAATGCTGGGAAAGGTAATGATTTCATTGATTTAATTCACCTGTATGAAGATGTATTGGGGAGTTTATTGGAAATGCTGTGAAACCTCCACAAAATTGCCAAATCTCTCCAAAATAAGTGTGTTTTTCTCTTGAAAATTACTTTGTACTCTTTGATGAATATGTCGAATAGAATGTTAGAAAAAAAGGAACGAAAGTAAAATGAAATATAAAATCCTTGATAAAGGCCAAATTGGTATTGCAGATTATTATCGGAAAGTGCTTGTATTTATTTAATTTTGCAGGCATATGATTTTTGACATTTATTTTGATATATTTAAAAGTATCCTTAGTAACACAAAACTCAAAATGGCCAAAACTGAACAGATGTTATATGGTCCTGTGTGTAATACAGGATATGTTGTAGGATGTGGTATGGTAATTAAACTATAACAGTTCTCTCTCATTACTGCAAGGTTTGCTAGTTTTGCTTGTTAAGTTTCACAAGGATGTTTGTTTTACCATTCTGCCTGGGACTGTTTATTTTGTTCTTCATATTAGGATCACATCCTCCTTATACACCACATGCTATCATTTATTCAGTCTATCTGTCTGTCTGTCTGTCCGTCCATATGTCTGTCTGTCAATATCTCTGTCTGTTTGTGTTAAAATGAAAAATGTGCACTGTATGCTAATTTGCTTACTTTGCTAGAATTAAACGAAATACAAATTTTGAGTTGATCTGAAGACAAATATGACAATATTTTCATACTTATATTCTCTATTTTTTATGGTTTTAAAAATATATATATATATATTTTTGTTCCTTAGATATCTTACCTATAAAATCCAAGAGGGCAGTACGACGGATATACTCTGTCCGGCCTTTGAATGCTTCAAGTTGGTTCCTTTAGAAATTATCGAGAAAATCGTATCTCCCGATATGTCCACCAGATACCAACATTTTGATATTAAGGTCAGTAAAATTAATACAACCCAGTTGAGTTTACTAGTCCGATTGTATAGTCAGTGGTTACGGGTTTTATATCATGTGACATCCTCTCTTCCTAGGTCGCAGTTGTGTTGCTTATTTATCACACCTCATATCTAATGAAAATAAATTAAACGAGGAGGAGAAGGAGGTTTTAGGAACAAGTCAAATATGAGAAGGATAGAATAAACGATACACTGGTGGACTTGTGACGAAAGGCACTCCCTGATAATAAGAAACAGCCATTGCATGTAAGGAACAATTGCGAGAAAGAGATGAATATGATCAAAAAAAATGTAACGGAGTAAAATGAAAGAGCAAAAATTAATACTGGGAGGTGCTCCCCCCCCTCCCCCACCCACCCTTTACCTGGGAAAAGATCCCAACATGTAAGGAAAATGAAAAAGCCTCAACTGCAGGGCTCGAAATAACCAACAGCAAACAACATGAGATGTCTAGAGCATCGGAAAAGTGTGCTTGCATTGACCAGATGTTAAGGTAGAAAATATTTTCTAAACAAGACAAAAAAAAAAGCTTTATCCTTGTATTTGTTTAATTATTCATAATTAAATGGCCTGATTAGACACTTTTACTGCTCCAAAATGAAGTAAGAATTTCGCGACAAAAAATGCCGTCAGTGCCCTTACACAAATTCATTTTTGCCGTCATGCCCTTCCCATTTGCCGTCATGCCCTTCACAATTGGAAATTACCCAATGGCATTTTTGCCATGCCCTTTTTGAGGCTTATGTCAAGACCTGCAACTGTCTTTGATAATGTTTTAAGAATGTATGTTCATGCTTCCAAGAATTCATTGTGTTTGCTTTTAGCATTCTAGATGGGTTTTTTTTCAAATCTACGTCTCATATTCCAATGATATGAAGTTACAAGTTTGTGTGTGTCCAAATAAAGTTCTAAGAAATTGTTCACAGTGTACATTAAATGTATTCATTTACACCATTGATATATACAGTAAGACCAAGATTATATCAATACACACACTTTGGGATAGGAAGTCTGCTTGATACAGGAATACAAAAAAAATTTGGATATTGAGATTTCTATTATGAAGTGTACAATATGGACGGTACAATTCCAAGTAAAAGGGTGGCGTTAATTGCTTTTGACATTTTACTCGTCTCTGGTTTTATGTTTCTTGAGGTTTTCGTTAGCTCTGTACTAACTTTTATGGAAAATTTGCAACGTGTCACAGTTGTCTGATGATCGCTCAATCCGTGAAACTCTGAGTAACAAATACTAGTGTTCCACTAGTCTCAACTAATTCTCATCGATACTTCTATATTGTAATTTTCGTAAAGCTATAACTAGTGTTGATCATGTCGGGTGGCAGAGGTCTTGTACCACAAGTAATCACTCCATTTACTTACATACTTCGAATTCGTCTACTTTCCATGGCTACTAGAGCGTAATAGAAGTTTTCAACTGACATGTCCAACCGACCATATGATAGCTGATGGCTTGGGGCTTTCACATTGAATTTTTGCCAACATGATCATCTTTTTGATTTTGAGTTGGAAGAGGTCAAAGTTTAGCATAGTACACCCCCATCCCCCCCCCCCCCCCACCCACATCCCATCCCATTCAGTCTCGCTGAGGAATCTTCCCTTTTCACTCAGGAATTTCTAAATTGCTTTATAATCATCTTCAGTCCTCTCGATTTTAGACCATCAGTAGTTGAATTTATGCTCTTCGACATCTGAACATCAAACAGAACAATCATGGTTGAAAAACTGCCCAAGAAATTCACTTTTAATTAGTAGTTCCATTTAGGACTATTTTACGACAATTCAGGTGGATGTACACTACTCTAATTGTGGTATTGTACCTATCTTGAATAAATATGCTACCAAGGTATTATATTGCGCTGATGTCGTTTACCCTTATAAGACGAATACCTCTTGTAGTCCTACAGCCTCAGTTGTCTCGCTCAAAATCTACCCTTAAACAAAGGCTAAACACCTTTCGCAGTTTTTTTGGTTTGTAAAATCCTTATGACTGTTACTTTTTGCAAGCGGCTTTTGACACTGTTTACTTTAATATCTTTAAACTCTTCAAATTATGATTAGTTCAAACCTTGATCTTTCATTATTGCCCCAAAAATGATACATACGAAGTTTGATCTATTTCTCTCATCTCCTTGCTTCTAATATCGTCACACTCCATCGATGAAAGTTTTCCCCTCGGAGGTTTTCCATTGATTTACCAATTTTACTTTCCTGTCTGTTCCCTCTTGCAATTTTGTTTATCTGTCACGGTTCGGGAATTGTCGCTGTTAGTTCAAGCAACAAATAAAAAAAAATGTGTGAAAAAAGTTTCGGTACTCGAGTCAGCAGTGAGAAGCGTGACCTACTAAGATTACATAGAGTCGATCGCACAAGTTTTCTTGAGCTAATAAAACATTTTTATTGGCTAAAAAAAGAAGAAAATTACATGAATGGATTGTTTTTATGTGGTTCAGAATGTTTTTGTGATGCCATAAATTGCATTATGATGAAACTCATTTCATGCGATAACAGTTCAAGTTTCATTTAATTTTGGAAAGATCTCTGTCGCAGAAAAGCACCGGTGAAACGAGACGAAGAGACTTAAAACTGCGTAAAATGCTGTAGCATTTCATGTCAGTCGGTTTCCAGGCTCAAACAATTGGTTTGATTCAAAATGCATCACTTTTATTCGTTTTGATACAGCCTCTGTTAAACCCATGACAAGTACATTATCTTGCAAATGTAGCGATTGAACTTTTTTCAACAACGAAATAATGTTGAAAGAGCAGCTATTTTCCAATTTTTGTTTACTCAGGCCTTCGTGGATAGTAATCCAAATTTGAAGTGGTGTCCGAAAGTGGAATGTGGTCGAGCTGTAAAGATTCCCGACATCTCCTCCGAGAGTTCCAGCCATAGGGGGTCATCGTCCAGCCCCAACTCTCCCCCGCCGATGTCTAGGGCAGTGGATTGTGGATCTGGGCATTTTTTCTGTTGGTAAGAGTTTATACCCTACCCAATTGATAATCTATCTCTTCAACATTCTCCCTCCCCCATTCCCCCCTCCACTTTTCCCCACCCTTTTAAATACGTCTCCTGTGGAAGTGACAATTTCGGTCTCTTCTCTACCGGTAGTGTGTGACATCCATATCACAGGTTCACAGTGGATGGCCGATCTCTGTTATCATTCTTAGTTGACAAACTTGTTTTAACTCAGAGATTGTAGTTGGGAAGCATCCCCTTCACCCTCCCTATCCCACCCCACCCCCTGACCTATCCAGTGCTTATTTTCTGACAAACCTCTAAGTTAACACACTATTCCTTTATTCAGAGATTGCAGTAGTGAACCATCTTTTCTCTCCCCCACCCCACCCACCTTACTCTAAACGATCATCACTTTTATTAAACTCTTTGTTAATTTTTCCTTGTTAGGAAATTGCATTATGGAACCATCATCCATCCTTTCCCCCGTCCCCTCTCCCCTCTCCCTAACCCATCAAGTACTGTTATTACCTTACAAACCCCTTACTGAACAAGTTTCTTTCTCACTGCAGGGATTGTTGTGGGGAACCACACGCCCCGTGCAGCTGCGAGAACTGGAGGAAATGGAATGACAAAATCAAGGAAATACAACCAGAGAGCCGTAAGTCATCATTATTACATCTGGAAGTTTTCAAGAGTCAGCTGATATTATGGAAAATTCATCAGAATTTTTTTTTTCCTCAGGAAGTATTTTTTATTCTTCTCACAAGACTATGATTATAAATGAATCCGTTCCTCTACCCAAACTGACATAACTCATGAACAAATTGGGAATTTCCTACTAGTGCAGTGGATGTTACTGTTCTCCAGTCCCCCGTCCTTCCCCTCCCCCCATGCAAAGTAAGGTGAAGGTTAATGTCTATGATGGATCTATATTGAAAGTAACAAAGAAAGCAACCACATGAGCGAGTATGCCAACCATCTGAATAATGTTTTTTTTTTCTCATCACTTTCACAAATTAAATTTCAAATTGTTTTAAACGTTAGTTTATTTTTGCTTCTCGCAGTGAACAAGACCGAGGAGGAGACGGAAACGGCGGCCAACTGTCTGTGGTTGGTGACAAACTCCAAGCCTTGTCCAAAGTGCAATTCTCCCATCCAGAAGAACGAAGGATGTAACCACATGAAATGCACAAAGGTCAGTCAGTCTAGGGAGGCAGGGGTGGGGTAGTCAGGGTAACGGTCGAGAATTTGTGAGGGCAGCAGTCGACACACGCTCTGTTCTGTCACAAGTGTGGTTGGTTACAAACTACAAGCCTTGTCCAAAGTGCAATTCTCCCATTCAGAAAGGACAAAGAATGTAACCACATGAAATGCACACAGGTTAGACAGTTTAGGGAGGCAGGGTGTCATTTCAGGGTGAAGGTCGAGAATTGGTGACGGTAGCAGTCGACACACGCTCTGTTTCTGTCAAATGAAGCCGAGGACTGGACAGTACCATATAACACTCCTCTCTCTCTCTCTCCTTTCAGTGTAAATATGATTTTTGTTGGGTCTGTCTGGAACCCTGGAGCAAGCATAGTTCAGCAACCGGAGGCTATTTTAGGTGCAATAGATATGAGGTCGTTCAAAAAGTCGAGGAAAAGTCTGACGAACTCATGTCGGAGGTATGATTCTCAATTTTCGACTCGTTTCGACTATCTCTTAAACCATCAGCCTGTCGTCTGATTAAATTTTCTGAGGAGAGCTTATTCATCCTTTCCAAATACTGAAGTATTTAATTATAGAACAAATGGGATCGATCGTTAATCCCGCTCGTCTGTTTTACGTTCGTTTTTCCAGGCGGAGAAGAAGATGAAGGAAGTCGAAGAGCTGAACAGGTTCTTGCATTATTATATGAGGTATCGTAACCATGGCAACAGTTTTCATATGGAGGTACCCTTAAAGAAAAATGTGTGCCACAAAATGAAGAGACTGAGCAACCAAGCTAAAAAGATGGGTAAGATGATGCTGATAATAACAATAAGAACAATGAAAATAATAAAAACAATAAGAACAATGAAAATAATGAAAACAATAACAACAATAATAATAATAATAATAATAAAAAATGAGATAAAATGGCTGACTGAACAGTATGAGCAGGATGTATATATGAAGGCCATAGCTTTTTTATCCCTCTTGCGCAGACTTAGTAAGCTCTGCGACGCAAACAAAATTTAGTACTAAATCGATCTCGTAAAATGCTCTCCGAATATATTGCAGGTGAAGAGACTAAATTTATTCAATCGGCTATCGAGGAACTGCTGAGAGCCAGAGTTGTCCTGAGGTTCTCATATCCGTACGGTTATTATCTGGAAGACAAAGGAGGGAGCAAGCAGATCTTTGAATTTATGCAGGTACCAGAAATGATATGAGTATTAATAAATTTATGGGTGTGTGTGTGTGTGTGTGTGTGTGTGCATTCCCATGTGTGTGTATATACATATATATATATATATGTACATATAGGTGATAATTAGTTGAGACTAGTGGAACATGTCCACTGGACATAGAGCACTCTGCGCCAAGATAAACGCCAACCAACAATACGTATCTATAGATATGTATAAATCTATATATATACATTACAATCTTCCTTCCCAATACCACCTGAGTCCCCTGTTTTTCGCTAAAAACAGGGGAGATTGAATTTCTACCTGAGTTGGTAATGCTAGCCATACTGAATGCTCCTCTGTACAAATTCATGATTAAACACACAGTGTATTATTTCAGTGGCCAAGCCAAACTTGTCTTCACACACAGGAATGTAGTGCTGGCCATTAGAGCACTCGTGTTTACAATCATAAGGTGGCTGGTCAATTATTTAGTAGCACTCAAGGATGAATCCTAATTGCAGTAGTTAGGGTAGTGTATGCTATCAATTAAAAAATTATTAATGCTCGACTGAAATTGAGGACTGTTTTTCTATAGGCAGGCTTGACCATCATATAAATCCTTAATCCTCAGAACGAACTAGAAGAATCCACAGAAACACTTTCACAGATGGTAGCCCGCCAGTTTCTCCGGACACCCAGGTCAAAGGTCGTACACGCCATGCATCTCACTACCCGTAAACGTAACGAATTCCTTTCAGCTGTCAGCAAAGGCTTCCTTCCACCGGACACCCCGCAAAACTCCCAGCGGACCCCTCCATCTTTCCATCATTCCGATGATTATCAACCCTGGCCGGACGATTCGGACGAGGATGTAGGTTTAACAGCCGGTTATTTTTTTTCTCCTTTTTACTAGTATGACAAGAACCATGTCCAACAGGTCATATTTCATTAAGTTACATATTAAACCATATGGCAGATGAATACATTTAATTGCTTGAATTTGTACATAGTTAATAACTGGTTAATTTTCCTTTAAAGTTATATAACATAACCACGTTCCAGCCGGTTATATTTCATTTCTTATGTTATGTTACGTTGCAGACGATTACATTTCATTCCTAAAATTGCTTAGTAAATAGCTGGTTAGTTTCCTTAAATGTCATATTACATAACCATGTTTTAACCAGTTATATTTCATTACTGATCTAATGTAACCATGTTGTGTATGATTATATTTCATCGCTAATATAACATAGTTAACGACTGCTAAATATTCCTTAAAAGTAATATTACATAACCATGTTCCAGCCGGTTATATTTCATTTACTGTTCCTACTTAACCATATTGAAGATGATTACATTCCATTGCTAATATAACATAGTTAACCACTGCATAATATTCCTTAAAAGTAATAGTACATAACCATGTTCCAGCTGGTTATAATTCATTACTGATCTTACGATACCATATTGCAGATGATTACATTTCATTGCTAACATTTCCATGGCCATATTTCTTGATGATTACATTTCACTTATAGTTTCCAGCACTTTTGCACCAAAATATTGTCATAACCTTGAAAGTTATGGTTATGTTTAACTTTTAAGGCCATATTTTCTCCTTTTATGAGATATGATACGAAGCAATGAAATTGATATACTAGAAATATTATTCCAACACAGATGACTATCATTACCGAGAGAGATTGTGTAGACTGAGTATGATACTGGGATTTATATTTTGTGTTTAGCCAATAACAAAAAAAAATCTGACCTTTACATCTTAAGTTTTGCTCTCAAAAGAACCTTGAATGTCAAAGGTTAAGTTTCCCCCCCCTTTTTTTTTCCGTCAGGACGAAGACCTACGTAAGGCCATAGAGGCTTCCATCCAAGATGTAATGGGTAAATTTTCACCCCAGGGAACACCAGAGTCAGTTCAGGGGACCCCAGATTCATCACCATCTCTGCAAAAGGTTGACCTGCCTGAAGGAGGTGAGTTACTTCGACAAACTCCCTCTATTCAAACAATGTAGTTTGCCCTTGAAGGAGGGGACTGAATCACACACCCTGGCACCACCCATGTTTTCCCAGGCACCCTAGTTTACCCCCAAGCCCCAAGATTGTAGGCCCCTGAACTCCATCCCTATGTTGTTTATATTGCAATTCCACTATGGTAGGTGTTAGGGGAGGGGAGGAGCAGGGGGAGAATTAGGGAGAGGAGCAGGGGGAGCAGGGGAGGAGCAGGGGAGGAGCAGGGGATGAGCGGGGCATGAGCGGGGGATGAGCGGGAGAGGACCGGGGGAGGACCGGAGGAGGACCGGGGGCATTGAGAGCAGGTAATTAACCATATTTTCAATATGCAAGCATTGCAGTTCTCCTCCAGTTATAATTTATTGTAATCGAAAACTTAACTTTGATTTCAAGATTAATTTATATATCATAATTTCCATTATATCAGTTTTTTTTTTGTAAATGTATAAGTTGCTTCACTCTTTTGATTTACAAATGAACTATTATTCATCTGAACATTTTTCATGTTGCAGTCACCGACCCGTCTACGATGTCTCAAGGTCTCTTGTATGCGTTGGAGATGTCGAAGAGCTTACTTATGCAACAATCGGAGACTCCATCCAGCTCAGTTCCCGATGAAGCAAGTCCATCCCATTCCACAGTTCAACCTCAGCCAAGGAAACAGAAGTCAAACAGGAGGTAAACATGAAAAAATTCTTGTCAGCAAATCTCAGAAATTTTAAAACGTTTCTTTAGGGGCTTCGATAAATGGGAAGTCCTGGAGGAACATGTCTCGCATGTCTTGAACAATCACAGAATTGCTATGGCTGATTATTTTTATGAATTCTGCAAGACTTATCCCTCGGCAACCGTTACAATTCAGATAGGTTGGTAATTTATTGTGAATGGCAAGAAAATCAAGGGCTAACGAAAATTGTAATTTCTTTCGGTTTTTGTTTTCTTCTTAATCTGCAGTTCCAAACAGGCTCGAGTTCGCCCTGCAAGGACTGACGTGGAAGAAAGTGAGTCTCTTAACCCAAGTGTTCTGTTTATTATAAGGGAACTTCATATGAAATATATCCGGATGGAGGGTGCACTGGGGGGGTGTAAGGCAGTAATTATATCCGGTTGGAGGGATTGCTTGGGGTGTATGCGGCAAATATATCCGGTTAGAGGGAGTGCTGGTTTAAGGCGGTAAATATATCCGGTTAGAGGGAGTGCTGGTTTAAGGCCGTAAATATATCCGGTTGGAGGGAGTGCCGAGGGTGTAAGACGGTAAATACATCCGGCTGGAGGGAGTGCTGGGGTGTAAGGCGGTAAATATATCCGGTCTGAGGGTGTTCTGGGGGTGTAAGGCGGTACATATATCCGGTCGGAGGGAGTGTTTGGGGTGTAAGGCGGTAAATATATCCGGTTGGAGGGATTGCTGGGTAAATATATCCGGTTGGAGGGATTGCTGGGGGTGTAAGGCAGTAAATATATCCGGTTGGAGGGATTGCTGGGGGTGTAAGGCAGTAAATATATCCGATTGGAGGGAATGCTGGGGGTGTAAGGTGGTAAATACATCTGGTTGGAGGGAAATGCTGGGTGTTGTGTGGTGCAAACAAGTTTATTTATTTATTCATCCTTTAGATATATGTACAGGGATGTGCCCATGCTGGACGTCACTGGGCGGCCCCGCCCAGCACTAAAAATTACCGCCCAGCACTGTCTTAAAAATTGTGAATCCCGCCCAGCACTATTTTCATCTAAAATCCTGACATTCCTAACAATATATTCAACATAAATTGGGCCTAGCCTATGCCAAAATCATACAGACTAATAATGCATCAGTTTCGCATGCGATAAACATTACATACGGCTCTCAATAGGTCCCTTGTAAAATCTCTTTGAAACAAACTAATAACTTTTACCAGGTATGTAATATATTTCACTAAAAAAAAAATTAAAAAATGTAAATTGTTAGCAAAACTAGTCCTTGTGCATGTGCTTAAAAAGCTACACAAGTGCCAGCATTTGGCATCTGAGTACCTTCAAAAATTGATACCCCCTCCCCCTTAGACCCCTCCCCCAGGACGGCGATCAGTATACCCGGCACTCAGGAAATCCTGGGCACATCCCTGTATGTAACTTCATTAACAGAAGACTTTGCTCGATGAATTCAGCCTCGATAATTTAAATATTTTTTTTGTATCATTCACAGTTACACTGCCAACTTTCAGTTCCTATGATATGGACATTCAGAAGGCCATGGCTCTCTCCTTACAGGACAATCGCAAAGCACAGCAAGGTAAGAACCTACTCTCTATAAACTTAAAGGGTGTGAAGACTCTCGCAAAACCGCGTGAGGCCATCTGAAAAAGTTAACTTTCTGTTGCTTGCAAGTGACGTTCTGTTTGTGTCGCTACAAGATGCAGACAGTACAGTAATGAAACATGATACCTTGTTATCTTTAGCTGGACCTGAGATGTCCATCGCTGTATTGTTTGTACACTGTGCTTTGGGTATTGACCGCAGCCGTATGTACTGACTGTACACTAGTGTCTAATTACCAACGGTAGCAAGCTGTGTGTGTATTTTCTGGGATCGATGGTGGTGTCTAACACTTCTGTTACACCTCATTCGAAACTAGGTCAGATTACCAGCATAAGATGTTTCTGTTTGTGCGAGTCTTCACACCCTTTAAGGAAGCTGTCAGGCCATTTTATACCGTCGTATGGTTCCGAATCCCGATGAAAGGATATGAAAACGTTCTTTCTTTCTTTCTTTCTTTCTTTTTATTTATTTATTGGTCATTTATTTATTTATTGGCTATTTATTCAAACGGTTACCTGACTTATAACATGGGTGCCTATCCTCTCCCATTTAAATAATGTCACACAAGGTTTCAAATGGCCTCGCAGAGGTACACAGGCTTTCCATAACCCCCAGGGCAGACTGCTGTGTGCTCGCATCATTCGTACAAAAACTCCACAAGTAACAAGACATTAGTATTGTGCCCTTGCTCAAATTTTTAATGCCCCTTTTTAAATTGTGGGTGCCTCTTACTTAAAATTGTTAGTTCCCTTGCAACTCAGAATTGGTGGCTTAACAGGCCTGGAAATAGAAAGAGAAGGACAGAGGGAGTAATTTCATCACAGAGCTGTCTAGATTAAAACTCACATGAGCAGTCTGTTTCCAAATGTAAACCCCCAACTGAATTTCAGACAGGCATGTAACCAATGATTATATGACTGATACATTCACTCTACAGATCAAGGCACTAATGGCACCAGTCAGACGTCAGGGAAGCGAGGTGAAGAAACAACAGGAACCTTTGAACATCAGTCTAGCCTACAGAAGTACCTTTCAGCAGTCTCTACCAGCAGTCGTGCCGAGTCCGCCGGTCCAAAGTCAAGGTCGGAGGTCACCGGCAGAGGAGCGCAAGGAGAGAGGGAAGTACTGTCTAGGAAAGGAAAGAACGCCCTCAAGGGTC
This sequence comes from Apostichopus parvimensis, assembly GCA_000934455.1. Taxonomy (NCBI): domain Eukaryota; kingdom Metazoa; phylum Echinodermata; class Holothuroidea; order Aspidochirotida; family Stichopodidae; genus Apostichopus; species Apostichopus parvimensis. The sequence goes on along the minus strand of KN889217.1, from coordinate 59,617 downwards.
ACGGCCAACCGAGCAAATCTAGCGGCCAGAGTTCGGCGAAGGGTAAATCGCTCTCACCGAGAACGACCAGAGGCCCATTTCCAGAACGATCCGAACAGCCAGTTGGGCTTTCAGTGGCGTCACCGCGTTCAAAGTTTTCAACATCTCCAGTCAGGACGTCGCCCTCTAGAGTTTCCTCCTCGACCCGTTCCGCTCCTTCCAGCTCCAAGTCATCGCCGTTAGTGAGACGGGAGGCCTCAGCCTCGTCCCACCAAGTCGGCAAAGAGCCGAAGAGGCAGCTGTCGCTCCGTATAGAATCCAACCCATTGAAGTTGGAGAGCGCAGCGGTAGATAACGACAGGTCTGTCTCTCAGAAGGATTCCACGAGAACGGCGAGCGCGACAATCAGTACGGTGGTCCAAGGCCACAAAACAGCCGGGATTACCTCAGGCAGAGAGAGGAATGTAAAGTTGAGTGAGGATAAGAACAAATTTCAGAAAGATTCGGCCAAGAGTATAGATCAGACGAAAGTAACCAGTGGAGGGGGGAATGGAGATGAGGAGAGCATCCAAAAGGGAGAACGCAGCAGCAGCAAGAGGGTTCAGGGAGGAACCCCCTCGATTCAGATGCTCTCCGACCGAGAGGCAGGCGACACCGGAGAGAAGAGCAAGGACGGCGACGATGAGCGTCTGGTCCTTGACGAGACGAAGCCCCTCCAGGTTGGAAAACTGGATGAAGAACTCGTTCAAGATAGTAAAGATTTTGAAAAGGAAAGAGACATCTGGCAAGAACAATCGTCAGTTTTATCCAAAGATATTTCAAAAGAGGCTGGAGAACATATAGCCAAGCCTTCGGATAGTGCTGTCGGTTCAGGGGTCGGTGTCGGAGGGGATAATCCCCAGGGGGAGGGTCAGGACACAGGGGATATAGATTGGCAAATTGAAGGAACCCAGTTGTGATGTGTGTATTCATTTTTCTAGACCATGTACAATTTGTTACTCTTTTTTTTTTTATTCTTCTTCACTGAATTACAGAGAACTCGGTTATTTACCCAGCTAATGTCAATCTAAGTTTTAGATCTTGATTCATTCGAAATTATGTTCTTTTCGTTTACTCTCTCTATTCTGATGGGAAATATGTCTTTATTATTAATCATGATCATTTTTATCATTATTATTATTATTATAATTATCAGTTATTAATGTGTCACTTTTTCAATATTTTCTGAACCCTTGTAGATCTTTGTAGAAAATAGTCACGGTACACTTGCAGCTCAAAAATGGACCCCTCGTGATTTATTCAGTCCTATTTGCATCTTCCTGCGGAAGACTTTAGACTCCAGCTTTTGTTTCATGTTTAGCTGCTTACTAGATGACTCTTTAAGTGAGGTTGAGGGTACATTCAACTTTAAAACGTCTTAAAGGGATTGCCTAATACCCTAACGGGAGTGCACACGCTTCGCTGTGGAAGTTGTTACCCGGACGACTATTTTGGCCATCTTTCTTTGCCCCTGTCTAGAATTCAGCTTAAAAGGAAAGGCAAGCTCACCGATTCTATGGCCGCCAATCATGGAATCTAGTGAACGTCAACATCCATGATTAACTCGCAGAAATTGCTAAAACTTTTCGAAGGTTTTGCAGGGAGGAGGATTTATGACAGGAAGGGAGAGGAAATGATTTGACAGAGTTTGTAAAAGTTTTGTTTTAAAGTTTCCTACATGAATGCCAATATACTTGATTTTTCTAGCATAATTAGGGGTGGGGATAAGGGGGGAAATGGGGGGATCAAGTTAGATGACCAGTAGTTGTTACAAAGATTGCTAGACTTTATTTTATGTTGTGCAGAAATTTACGTATCTTAGGGTTGTCTAGTCATCTAGGATCATTACGGAGCTGGTTGCATTTGGACAGCAATGTCTCCCAACATGGAAAGCTGTCTTTATTTGGTGCAAATAAATATTTGTCACTATAGATGTTGTAATCATTCCGAAAAAGTAATTAATGGCTTTCAAGTCATTACAAATGTCTTTTAGAATGTTTTGCTTAGGGTATTTTAGATTTAATACAGTGTAGCTAAATAGCTACATTGTACTAAATCTTGATTTACTCTTTTTAATACCCCCTTGGAACAATCTTCGATTACCCTTTTCCCCCCCCCCCCCCTTTTCTTCATGTTTGGTTGTAAATTTCATTTGGTGATAAAAAAAAACTGATTCATGGTCACATTAATATAAAAGGAAGAAAAGACTGACTTTGTGTGATGCAACTCTGGTAACGTCCCTGCAATGTACCCATTTTCCATTTTAATATTTTAATATGAGATTCGTTATGATATTTAAATCCAGTACAATATTTGCCACGTTATCGTGGGACAGGGAAGATTAGGGGTTGATAAGAGTGAAATGATTGGTGTTGTACCATTCTTTGTGACTTTACTACTAAATTTAATTTAATGCATTACTTAAATCATGTTGCCAAGATTAAAAGAACCGGTTGCCAAGAAATGTTTGCAATATTTTCTGTCATTTTCTAACTAAACAGAATCTTTTTTGGGGAATAATTTTCAACCTCTTGAGGACCACCATCTTGATTTTATTATTGTTGTATGAAAATCTGCCGCCTGATATTTTTCATCAAATCATTCTTGCAGAAATGGGAAATCATGGTTGAAAAAGAGAGTAAATATAGAAGTAAAAGAGCAGTATCGCCCTCTATTTAATTTGTAACCTAGTCATATGATCAATTAGGATAATTATGCCATCGGTCGTCCCTTCGGGATTGATAAAGAATTGTCTAAATTCGATGAAAAGTGCTTTTTCAATGATTCTCTTCTCCTCATATTCTTTCTAGAGATTGATGTGTGCCCCCACAGACCAAAGAAAAAAATGAAAGCCTCAGTATAAGCGAAAAATACTGTGATAATAACAGTAAAATATTTGTTTAAATTGCAGCACTGTCTTTGACCATTTCTTGGTATTCGGGGGCAATACTGATCACCATTGAAATATTCCAAAGGAAATTGGTAGGAGTAAAATAGATGTTTGTCGATGTTTAAGAGTCCGCAGTAATTTCCATCCTCTTTCATCTGCTGCCAATTTTCACCCGATAATAACAAAATATTCACCCGATAATTACAAAATTTTCATCACATAAATTACATAATGTTTACTGTTTTTTTTTTTAGTATTAGTGTAGGCACACACTTTAACGGTGAGTGTAAAATGGTTGTTGATGTTTGAACATGAGTGGCCATTTTTTGACTTTCTAGCATATTGCTAGAAACTATACCATGAACCCTTTACAATTGACAATGCCTGATTAATAAATGTGTGAATGGGATGGCGAGTGGGAAAAGGGGGTTGCCAGGACAACTGAGAACCATTCCCAGTTATCTGCTATGTCACAATCAAATCATTGAGATGTACTCTTGGGAAAAGAGCCAAAAAAAATAACCTTCAGTTTGTGACTGAAAATCTGAGAATATAATTAACACTCACCCATATTTTACAATAATATCTTGTTGGTCTGGCCAGTCAAAACAAGCTCTTCTCTTCTTTATTTTTGAGGTCGGTCAGCCTGTCAATGCTGTAAGATATTTACGATTCGTTTGAATATGGAACCAAATAATTTGTCAATTGAAAGCGTCGCTGTGTGTATCTTGTTCCGTGTTGCTCTGACGAACGATGTTCGCAAAGTAAATAGATTGTCCTAATGTTGCCTTGATGATTGCAATGTTGCAATCAATGTTGCAATGTTGCATTGATAATGTTGCCTTGATAAAAAGTTGTTCTATATGCACAAATGTCACAGGATCTTTCGATTGTCCAAAGAAAGAATGTGAAAAGTTTTTATTATTGAAGCATTTCTCTAAGTACTTCTCTGCAGGGTGTTTTTTTTTGCTGACAGTGTTTGTAGGTATGTTTGCACGTTGAGACAAAAGGAAAAAAGCCATCATGAACGATGACTTCAAAACATGCTATAAAATTAATATTTTGGAAATTTTCCAATTCTTCATCAACCTGTTTACTGCTTTTGTTGCATGTGGTAGGCTACTCAAGAAAAAAAATGTGCATTTTTTTCATAACATACAACTAGTTTACCAAAATGGTAAAAAAAAAAATTGTCAAAATGGAAATATTCTAACTTGAGATGTTTGATGAGATGGCTTACAAGGTAGTTCTTTATTAAAGGTTTTGCTGTATTGGCCCCAAATTATGCTAGAATTCCAATATGGTCACCTTTGGTCAAAATTCTTAAACTGTTTTTATTACAACCTTCGAGGAAATATTCCTCACTGGGACATTCAGTCATCTTGTGTGTTCCTTAAAGGCATTGAAGACTCGCCCCAAACCGCGTGCCGCGCTTTGAAACAGTCAACTTTCCGTTGCTTGCAAGTGAAGTTTTCTTCTTGTCGCTACTAAATGCAGACAGTAATGAAACGTGATACCTTGTTATCTTTTATCTAGACCTGAGATGTTTATCGCTGCTATGTACAGTGTTGTGGGTATTGACCGTAGCTGCATGTATTGACTGTACACTAGTGTCTAATTACCAACAGTAGCAATCTGTGTGTGTATTTTCTGGGATCCATGGTGGTGTCTAACACCTCTGTTACACCTCATTCGAAACTAGGTCAGATTACCGGCATGAGATGTTTCTTTGTGCGAGAGTCTTCACACCCTCTTAATGTGTCTGAGAACAATTTGGAGAGTAGAGTACTTTTTGGAAACGTCTAGCAATTATAGCGTGCTATAAGTTGGGACCTATAAAGACTATACCTTTAAGGTTATTAGCATCATGTTTGTCTCCATTGGAAATATTTCCTGTTTAAATTCCTCATTTCTTGGCATTAATAGATGAGATATTTAAAATATGACAGCCTTTAACTTTGATATTACTCCAGGTTGGATGAAGTTGCAATTCCATACATCCTATATCAAATTTAGTCTGGTCAAAGCTGTCTGACCCAAATCTAAATTGATTCATGGCTGAGAATAAAAACTTCTACGAGTTTTGATGTCCCACAAAGATATGTAGTGGGTTTCGTTAGTTGAAAAAAAAAAACCTCCAAAAATTATGCCATAATTCATCGGCATATTATTTGTGTGAGTTTTGGAGACTTCATCAACAGATAACTCATGTGCAACCCATTTCCATTTGGTCGAAAAAGTATTTCCACCAGAAATTGTGTAGGCTCTAAGAAAATCACGGATTTCTGTAACCTTTACAATGGATTTAAAACTATTCCTTATTATAATGTTTACATAAACACATTTCAAACTATTTCTTGCATCCTTTAATATTTTAATAATTATTTAATCGGTCTAATAATATATAAAAGTGTCAACTTTCTAATCACTGACACCAAATCAAATCCATTAAAACATAATCCATTCAAGTAATATTAAAACTAGATTTTCCATTTTTAGTCCATAATATAATATTTCACTACCATCTGACATCAACAAATTCATTATTCATGAGAAAGATTTTATTTTTTAGTCCGTACTGCAATATTTAAAGAATCTTGACGAGCCGTGACTCAAAAGTCAAGCCATTCATTATGAGAGTTTTCTAACTTTAAATGAAAGGTTATGCACAGATGGTTAACCATGCATGGCTGTTTTTTAAGGAGCGTTATTAACTTAATAGATCTGGCTCAGTAGGATGTGGTGTGTTAAAAACACTTTGCAGCGGACTTGGTGCAAATCGAGTCATATGATACTTCACTCCTTTGTATCTGGTTCAAGTTAAACTTATAAGGAGTATTAAGCACTTTCGGCTGGCACAGGATTTGAACCAGAGTTCTCAGGATAACTAGTAGTCCTGTGCTGCACCCTCTAGTGAGCTTACATCCAGCCGTTATATAGTGGCAAATCCCACTGTAGTCACTTGTTTGCTAGGGGGGAGGGGGGCAGGGTCAGTCAGAAGGCACAGGACCTTGTATGTGAGCACAGATGTAAGCACAGATCACAACCCAACCTTCTTCATTTGTTACAAACCAGCAGGGAAAGGATTTGGAACAAGAAAATAAGTGATGGATATATAACAGAATATAGACTCAAAAATTATGTTAAAAACAAATGTATTAAACAATTTGAAAGGAGCAAAGGAAGTTATGGCTAGAACAGGATAAAGATAGCAATTTTAAAGGGTTAAAGGTATATTAAATGCTACATACTGGTTAAGAGGTTGACAGAAGCCTGTCTGAGTTTCACATAGAGTCTATGTAAACTATAGAGTCGTTGCACAGTACAGTCTATGTACAGTCTATGCACAGTCTATCTACAGCATAGAGCAGCAAACAGTAAGGAATGGCCTCAACAACAGGAGAAAAATGATAATATCGGTAATGTAGGGCAACTAGTTCTGGCCCCAGGCTAGGTAGGAATAAGTAGAACTAAGAATACCACTGGTTATAATAATTAGCAGTTATTTTGGGGTGGGAGGGATGGGGTGGCATGGGAGGGATGGGGTGATGTGTAAGGTATCACACACACAGGTATGCACAAGCAAATAAGCTTAATGTAGGTTTAGTCTCATTTAACTTAACTAGAATACCTACTTCTTTCTTTATCTTTTTATGATGAATACCAAACATGTGATGCCATGAAGCAATTGGTATTACTCAGTTAAAGAAATTTTTAAAAACAAAATTTGTGAAAGTTTTATGTTCAATATAAATTCCGGAAAGCTAACATCTTGTTTTGTGCTTCATTTTCCATCCTAGAAACCAGCGAGGACCTGAAGTGGAAAATTCTACTGAATGTGCTCAACCAACCCTCTTTGGTGAATGTGGACCTTTCTTTATGGGTCCCATTTCCATCGTTACACAGGGGCCCTGTTGTTACTCGCTTTGCCACTGATTATTTTGACGGTTTGTAGTCTTCGGTCAACAGCTGCTTTAATTAGGTAGAAATTTGACTATGTTTACAGGAATATTCCCATAAATTTCGATAAATTATAATCTATATCATTATTTTATTAAACAATGAAAGATGCCCTTAAGTTTCCTACTTCCCCACTGACTTAGCTATTGCTTAATAGCAGAAGATATCCAGGCATCTTGAGATTCAGAGAACTGTTTGCAAATCTGCCTGCCATATGTATCCACAGTTAATTACTTGCCTAAACATCTAGCAACCCAATCTTATATCGTTCATACGGATGAAGGTTATTCATTACAATGAAAATGACTTCACTTCGAGAACATAGCGCAAATGGCTTTAGAAAAGTCATATAGTAGCTCAGGTGAAAAATATTGCCTGCACTACGGAATTCTGTCCGAGAGGATACATTACAGTACGCAATAGGCTTATAGACTCGAGACGTTTCCAAAAAATACAAAAACTAAAATTGTGCGTTGATTTATAGCCAACGATATATTCTTTCTTTGCTCTTTATTAATGACAATAATCAATAACAGTCAATTGAAATAGGATAGATATATAAAGGATGAGATTGAAAAGGAATACAACCTGGTGGTTCCCAACAACTAATAAAACAGCCACCAGGTTTGCTTTCCTGGTAGACTAGTTAAAAGCTTACACCAGACAAATACAGTGTTTGGGATGAGACTAGATAACTATTACTGGAAATCGCATCCAGTAAATATCGTCTACAATACAGTGAATCAATGTCGAAAAATTCACTGTATTGATCGTTTTCACAAAAGTCCAGATTTTCAGAAGAACAACTGGATTTCTTTCCAATCAGTTTTAAAATGTCTATCTATCTATTTGTTGTTTTCACTGTGTACTCTGCTTTGTTCAACACTGTTCATCATAGGAATATGGCATAATTCTTTTCCCCCAAGTTTTTGAATTTTTTTAAGTTGTCGGGCATTTCTTGAGACGATGAAAACAGCAGGTCAGACAAGGGCAAATTCTCCAGGTGATTGTAGAAGGATTAAATCTTGTTTTGGTTTTTCACTTTAAATCCACTCATTCTTATCTCTCACAATATGTAACATCTTGATGAAAAAGCAACTTTTATTTTATCCTTAAAGAAAGAAATGCGTGTACAAGGGGGACAAACACTATCATAAATATCATCTCGGTCCATTTTATACTATCTAACTTTTCTAGTTGTCGTTTTAATCCCCTTCTGCTATCCTCTATTAATGTACACCCACAGTCTACAAACCTCTTAAGGTGATGACCTAGCTGAAATTTGCGGCATCTGTTCACAACCTATCGAACATCCCCCTTCCACCCCGTACCCTTAAATTTATCATTTTGACGCCACTGGAACATGGTTGCTGATGTCATGGTTGGCTCTTCTTCCTTGCCACGAGTTCTTCCATGCTGCCCTCGGTAAGGCGATGATGCAATGCTGAGCCTAGCACACAGGAGCCACGGAACCCATCGAATATCCTTTGTGACCCATCGCTGTTCACGTTAGTACGGTGACCTAAATGTTTATTTCGCGACGCATCGGTGCATGTTAATCAGTCTCTGCATATACTCATTTATCTCTCATACAAAAGCGAGCAAGTTGGAACGAATAAGGATCTGTGACGGTACCAGACATGGTGATCAAATTTACGAGACAATGCTGGCTTCCACAAATGAAGAACAATCCAGGTCTGTATCGAGCAATTGGAGTACCTGCGCAACGAATGAAACTTCGTCCACATTTCTTCCGGAACATTTTTGGAGCTATGTAAGTGGAAAAATGTTCTCGAATGCTCAGCTTTCCAAAAACGTCACAAAGTCTGTGAGCTGGGCGATGTGGTTCTCACTCGGTATGGGTGATGCTTTGGCAGCAACTGTTGAATGACAAACACGAAAAGGCTTTTTTATTTTGCAGAAAGTAAACCAAGACGCAGATTACGGAGAGAATGGTACATCGAGAATGGTACATGGATGAGGTTATTGCACCATTTATGTTATCTGAGACTGAGACAAAAAAGCCAACGATACGTATTTGTACATTATGGAAGTGATACTCACCTGGTCTCTTTGGTAGTATGAGTTTATTGGTACTGTCATATTCCCAGCCTTCTGCAACGACAGCTACCGAAACAAGGATACAGACATTCATAAATACAAGTTAATTCGCAACATAACTTTTTTTGGGGCCAGATTGATACGTTCCATCTTTTGACTTTGTGTCAGTTCGGGGCAGCAATAGAATACTATAAGCAATAATCGTCTGGTGTTACCACAAACTGGTTGGAGTGGCTGATGCTGGGGGGGGAAGGGTTAGGAGAGCAGTTCCCCTCCCCAACACCCATACTGGACAAAATTTCATGTTTCTAACATTATTGATGGACGCTATGCCGGACCCACAGACGGATTCAAGCCTTAAAATGTTACAAAGAAATAATGTGTGTTAAATGCCGTCCTTTAAAATTCACTTTGAGCTAATCATGAACATGAAACTTGACGAGGAAATTATGAGATAGTTTGGAGAGAGCAATGACTAGATGAGAGATGTTAGATAAATAGATGATACACTGGAGGCTGAGTTACCTTGTATGGCTTCATCCACCTGTAGGCCAGCATAGGCTGCAAACTGATCGGCGGCGATTGATGTGTAGGCTTGGCCTATCAATCTGAAAATTCTCTGTCTGATCGATTCTGCGCAGAAGAGAAAAAAGAGAAGGATACCTTTATTGAGGGGGGTAACATCCGGCGAGAGATGAGGGCAAGCTGATCCTTTTGAAAATTCCCACTTTTTTTGTCATATTAAAAGTGTAAGGTACCAGGCTTTACAGTTAACATAGCTTGTAATTAAAATAATCCAAAAGGGAAACAGGATAGGGTTAACAGAATCTTCTAAGCAATGACTTCATTTTATGCAATGCTATACTAACCAGCAGTTCACTCTAGAATAGATAAGAAGTATCAGACATAAAATAAAAAAATATATATATCTATCAGGCCTCGACAAATATGGTCGCCAACTCGCCAATGGCGACTAGAATTTGCGACTGGCGAGTAAAAAATGCATTACGCTCGACATTTTGGCGAGTGGCTCATTCGCTCACTGCCTTTATACGATAGGCTTACTATTAACTTGTGAGCCAATCAATAAAGGCCTATTGCCTAATGTTACACATCACAGTAGAATTATCAAGTGCACTGTTAAGGAACAGCTCTGTTCACCAGCTCTAAACTAATTTGATACTAATCGACTAAATGATGCACGATAGGTGTAACCAAACTGGAAAACTACAAACTTAAATAAATGCGTAACGACAACTCAAACAGGGGTTACGCATGAATATCATGTTTTAAACACTTTTGACGAAGCACATTTTAAATAGATCGTTTTTGCTGTAAACAACGAACAGTAACACTAAACCGCGATATCCTAAGTTAGGCCATACTACCTAGGCTTATATCACACAAACACTTTGCGAGAAAAAATGGCGAGTAAATTTAACGTTTTGGCGAGTAGAATTTTAGACTCGGTCGCCAGTTGGCGAGTAGTTTTAAAAAAATTTGTCGAGGCCTAATATCTATATAAATAAATAAATACATAAATGCTGCTAAAGGTTAGCTATTGTACCTGTTAACATATCCATCAGGGGTTTGATGTCATCGGACCAATCCTGAGAGAGAAGAGGATACACAGCTATAAAGTTTCTATTCCATAAATGCTGACCTATGTCCCAGATATGTCCCAGTTCTAGATGGGCCTTGGAAAAAGAGGGGGAAAAAACGATAAAATCAAATACAGTAGACAATATAAGCTGAGTGGGTGAATATTCAATGTAAAGAACATTTCATTATCACAATAGATTCACAAAGAATGACTGCCAGCAGCAACACAGGTGAAGCCAAAGTTTACTGTCATGGCACTGCGTTATACCGAGCGAAAGCACCAAAACCAACTGAATTCATATGGCGGGCAGGTGTTTGCTAAAGTATAACACATTAGACGGAACTGTGAAGACAGCTTCGTTGAAAATATCCAGAAATGGCTCTTCCTTGCATACTTTCTCTCCAGATGTGATTCTTGGGACAAGTGTGGATATGGCAACATCAGCTTGAGAAAACTTGTTCTAACATTCATACATTACATACTACAAGTCATACTACATGACTGGTTTTTGAAACAAAACAAAAAGTTTTTGGAAGAGATGTGACAGAATTTATGGCTGGACCGGGATTCGAACCAGTGACCTCCTGGGTTGCGATCTCATTATAGCAATGATTTATATTGTTTCGTCTTTTCCATTGTTTATAATTTCCCAGTCGGTTTTTCTGTTGTTCATTTACTTGTACAAAGTAACTTTCTACCACAAAAATACAAAGTTTTGGATTCTATTGCATCTGATAATGGTCACATTCTAATTCCTAGAAGCAATAACATAGTGAAAATTTCCTTTTTTTTTTAATGACATCACTAACGATTTGAGATGGCAGCGATTTGGAGTGTTCCTCATCATTCAATGGTAAGAGCTGTTAATTTATCCCGATTGCCCGACATTGTTCATCACCCATACCACTCTGAGTTACACCATCATATTATGATTACAAATCTTCATCGGAATCTATTACAGAATCAAATGGGTCACGCTGATGGTTATTTGATTGAATCCAGAGCTAACACGTAACGGTTTGTCTTGTGAACAGAGTTAACTTCTTGTCATGATTTTACCAACCTGCCATGCCCACCCCCCTCCCCTACCCCCTCGATTTGCATACCAGTGTAATTGAAAGTTTATGTTAGCAGTACTGTGGATAGGCCAGATCATCTATTGAGAGAATTCTTAAAAGCTTCTATGTCAACATCTAGTTTGCTTGAATATTAGTCCAGACACAAATAAATAAAGAGGAAGGTTGTATCTGACGATCGCCCAGCAGAATTACGAAACTTTTTCACCAGAATACTTACGGTCTTGGATGATGTTGGAATCCTCTTCCAAAGGTATTTTGCATTATTCCTTTAAAAGGGAAACAAAAGCAAGAAAGTTTGCAAAGGATATTGAAATTAAAAGATATCCAACAAGCTCACACTGCAGAATTCATAAAAAAAAGGGCTTACTTAAGAACACAGTACCTTTAATTAGTTTATTTTCCATGAGGTGAATAAAAGGTTGAAATCTACCTTTCTGTCAAAAACATGCACTTTGTTCCTAAATTTAAATCTACTCACATTGATCACTTTATGACACTATGTCAAATAATCCAAAGTACATTTCTAACAAACCAAAGGGGATGTTGTGTTGATGCAAACAATTGAAAATGGCAGACGAAATTAGCATTGACCCAGTAGTTACATACCTACATGCTTAGTTACAAACATACAACATAGGCTACTTGCCTACCTACCATAAGTCACTGAAAGCTTGGAATAGAGCTATGCCTCAAGGAATACAAAATTCCTTTACTCAAATTTAGTACTTACAAGTCATTCTGTAGCAGATAAATGGTCAGCAGCTTTGCATAAACGTCAGGGCTCGGAATCCCACTTGGTGCCTGAAAATTTCAAACAGCAAAAACCACTACATGTTATATGTATATCAATAACACAACTTGTCTAGAAGTACTGTTTTGACAATCACACAGTTTAATCTTCCATTGGAATAGCTTTGCTGTAGGCTAGTTGACCTTATTTAATGTAATCAGGACACATGATAAAGAATGAGTCAATGACTGAGACTTGTTCAAAGTATACTACACGAATTGGTAAGGATTACTTAGCCTAGGGCATTAGCTGACATTGACAATAGACAGTTTAGACCTCTGCCATTTCTACTGTTGAAATATTTTTTATTACACAACCGTTATAAAATTAGTAAGGCCTTGCCTCTAGACTAAGCTAGTATAATCCGCTACGTATCTTAAATAGTAAATGTGATACTGATAGTAACTAACGCCTAACACTAGTAATACTAATACTATATAGGCTTAGGCTAGGCCTCAGTTTGGCTAAGCCTACATGCCTATCAGTTAATGAAAACATGCCATCACCTCTAACTCTTGTTGTTCACAAAGTGCAGCAAGCCTGTAAATATCGCCCTTCGTTGTCATTTTCATGGGTACAGATGTGAGTTATAACTAGTTTGCCCAGGTATTAGTGACATAAATTAGCTCCGCATGCTACTAGGGATAAAATTTCGGCGTTCTTGTTCTCAAGACTATCAACTTCAAGATGATTTCATGTGATCGGCTAGAATATGCTAGGGTGTAGGATTGACAGAAACACACAATATTTTCCGTACATAAGTGTCGACGGCTACTCGAATGAAGTGGGAAAGTACTATGACATATGTGAACTTAATCATGCTTTGTTAATTCGGGGTTAGACGATATTAAAAAGGGGTGTAATGTGTATTCATGTTTATCAGAATATGTCAGCTTGCCATTTATTATTACTGCAAAACTCCAAAAAATGTGAATTTCTAATTTCTAGTATTTTATTAGGGATATGATAAACTTTACAGCTTAATTGTTGATAAAAACAATACTCGAGTATTTCTGCTACCTTTAATCAGACGCAACCATTTGCTTTCGCGATCCAAAACAAAGGCATTGTGGTAGTCATTCCTGAGTCAGAGTGAAATGAACAGATCTCTTTCTTTGTTTGGAATAATCACAAGTCCGGCAACTTGAGGAGTTTGGCAACATAATGGGTAATTATCAGTAAAAGATTGTTTTCATCTCATAATGTTTATCTTATTCAGGGGTAACTTAAAGGGTTATCATGGATAAACCTTACGAGAGATTTTTAACATTAGGACCATTGGATACACATAGTATGCATGTTAGGCGCGAGTGTAGACTTTAGTTTCCGAACCTGATAATGTATCACACAATGTAAAGCTTATCTAGTATGACATTACCAACTGCTGTTTGATAAAAATATTTTCCCCATAGTTTTCAAATGCAGAACAAAGTATCCATATTTATTTAATAGCTGAGACTAAGTAAACATTAATGTAGTGAAGTTATATTTGTGCTAGGACCCTGGCTAAACTAAGGCCTTGGAAAGTTGGAGTTGGACTGCACGGTAGCCTTACTAAATGTTCGTTGTAAGGCCTGGTAGCTCCCTATGCAACCTTCAGATATGGTTTGTTAGACTTTTCTCATGATTTATTTTTTCTTCCCAAATTTGTTGTCATGTTAGATCGAGTGGAGGCTGTAATGAAGGAGGATGATACCAACTCTGATGCAGAGAGTGTCGAGTCATCACCCTCTAGTCCACGGCGAAAGAGGAGTCAGTTCCTGACAGGCAGAGGTGTGACTCTCAGAATGCTAATGGAAGATGGAATTGTTGAAGCAGGAGAGGGCGTTCTTTCCATTGATTATTTGGTAAGCATTAAATTAGATAATAAAAAAAGATATCAGACATTAACAATGTGTTTGAACATTGGGCATAACTATAGTGTGATGTGAAGCTTTTCTTTGTAGGATTAGAGTTTTTTTTACTTTAACTTTGTGTTTTTCTACCTTAAAAGTTATGTATTCCAGATTTTATTAAACTGTAGTTCTTTTCCCTGTGGTACAAGCACATGTAGTACAGTAAGTCTGCCAATTGTTGACACCTTATAAAGAGTTGTAAACATGCTTCCAATGTGCCAAAAAAATTAAATTTTACACAAGAAAATTCAGGTTTGTGGGGGAATCATATCCACTGAGCATGTTATATATATCTTTTAAAACTGTACATTGCTTGATCTTTCAAAGTTAAATACTTAGTTTATTTGTTTTTTTATTTTATTATGATATCGTTCACATGTATCACACGTTGAAGATTTTAAGATGGGTACAAATGATTCGTAAATGATAGAGTGAAATGTAACTAGGACGTACAGTATAAACAATAGCATCCAC
>KN889217.1:0-29493 GCA_000934455.1 Apostichopus parvimensis | reverse complement strand
TACCTTTTTCTCTTTCTCTACTTATATATAAAAAACAATCCTTCAATATGCTTCAAAGTTGTCTTTGAAAAGGTCATCGCATAATTCACAAAGTTAACCAGAAAGACTGTTTTCCTATGAACATGTAATACCTTTATAAACTCATTTATCAGCTACCACAGATAACGCCAAATCAAGAACAGATACGGCAAAGAAAGGTGTGATTTCTCTTTCAACTTCTAACTTTGCACCGTGTACTTTCCAAAACATCTTCCAACTGACGTGACGACTTTGTTGTTTGAAATATGGACCATTTTTTCTTTCTTTCCCTGTCAACCTTTAATGTTAGTGTAGAATCGTTCAAAATATTTGTAAAAAGAATTGAATTGAAACTTAGTGTGAAAAATTGTGTGCTTTATTAAGAATTCACAATTGAAGAAAAAAAAGAAGTGACCTTTTGTCCAATTTGTAGACGTTCCAAAGAAATGTTTTATTCTTATACATCATAAATCGCGTGAGACATTTTTAGCGCTAATTAGTCTCTCGTTTTACTAAATTTGTTAATAATTCTGTGACTAGAACAAAGGGTTGATATATAAAAAAATTTAAAAAAAAATTAACACCTTAATGTGTACTATGTTTGTACTTAATTGTAGAAATGTGACAGACAGATTTACAAAATGGCTGGAACTGTTATTGTAGGTATGTAAACTGCAGTATTAACTAATTTGATTTCAAAAAAATGGTAATCATGTTTGTGAATTTTTAAATATTTATCAGGTATATTTAATATTGATATGTTCAGACAGCATTTTATATTAGTAGACAAGAATGCTGCAATTAAGAATATTCCAAAAAAATTCCAGATTTGTTCCACCCATAAAATGAGAGAAATCCAATTTCGTTGAGAGAAATTACTTTACATTCTCTGATACCTATACTCCACAGAAATGACACACCAAGTCATTCAAAAAACTCTGTAATCATATCAATCCATTTTTTTTTAATGAATATGTAAGAATACCTCTGGCTCTGTGGATATTAACTTCAATTCATATCAATTCTAATTTATAAACAAAACATTCATACGAAAATTTCACATCCCTTTATATTTTCTAAAGAAATACAATTTTTTTTTTGCATTTTCTGCTTGGAGTAAATAATGTTAAGTCTGTCCTACATTTGTTGAAACTAAAATGTGGTTGTTAAATTTACACACAGCTGTATTCATTTTGTATTAACTTTTTGAAAGTGTTCTGGTTTTAGGGGAAATGGTTATAGTAAAGATACTGTACAATTCATTGTTCACTTAATTTATTACTTAAAAGAAAAGCTTTTTTTTAAAAATATAACCTACTCTGTAACACTGAGGAAAAGAGTTCTTTCCAAGAAGTTCTGACCAAAGAAGAAAAATAAATCTTCTTCATTATTAGATATTACGAGAAATTTTTGAAAATTTGCAGGATTTCATTTTTTATTAGGGTGTTTGTATCATTCTAGCTTATGTTTTGTATTTTGTGCTTAATATTTATTATTTCAATAAATAAACGTGGCTAACGAAGTTGTCATCAGTTAGCTCAATTTTTTAATTTAAAGCTTTTGAAGTAAATTTTGAAATGCAGGTACAATGAAAATGTGCAAAGTTTAGTACAAAAGTTTAGTATAAAAGAGATAGTCTAGACTAGGGTATTTACAAATAACTATACAGTATTGTGGAGAAGCAAATATTCATTTGTTCGTCTTCTCACTCAGCCAATCTGGACAACTTCCTAATTGAAAATACCACTCTTTACTGTCTGGACATTGTCCTGCTTCGAAGCTCTCTTCGTACTGACAGCTAAGGAACGAAATTTTCTAACCTTTCATCCGATACAAAATCTGATATTTATCTAAGATTCTGTTCTGTTTTAACTGGCCACTTAATTTAATTTTTCAAAACTTTTTGAGTGGCTCACAAAAGCCAATACACTTGGAAAAGTCATAAGTGTTCAGAACAACAGTGGACGCAACGCTGATATGGAAAAAAAACAAAAGAATGGGGATCTAATTGTCCAGATTCATTCTTCTAAAATGAAATAATCTCACTGCCAGTTTGTATGGTTGGTTTTGTAGTATTTCGAAAATACCTGCAGCTTAACTACCGAGACTGCCTCACAACAATCAGTTCTCAGACTGTGCTTCCAAAAAATAATAATTATAATTCCTCTTTCACCCAATTCTGCTCCAGAGTGTCACAATTAGACTTGTTTCAAGTCTGTTTTCCTATCTTTTTATAAAGTCAAGAGTTAGGTTTACCTTTTTACTTTTGGTCATCTTTTTTATTTATCTATTAAAATAGGCAAAATGATACTTGTAGAAATTTGTTCTCTTTTTGCAGAAACTTTACAAGAACTAAAACTAACCTTATTGAGAACTGAATATTAAAACCAACTTTGCATTGAAAGTTCGTATCAGGTGTTTTTTACCACTAAAAAAAAAATTTTTTTTTAAAGAAAACAACTTTTGCAAACTGTTTATAGCAAAAACCTGAGTAGAGTTAATAGAATAAAATGTATGACTGACCCAAATTGCTAATGATATTATTCTCACCCTGGTATTTGAAAAATGGTAGGAAAGTATTGTATTTTCATCAACAAATGCTATGTCCTTGGTATCTTTGTCATTAATAGATTTGATAAGTAGTGCCTGAAGAACTATGAATATGATATTTGATATCATGTCGTCCTCTAATTAGAAAAAGAAAAAAAGTTGAAAAATTACAAACAAGTTTTGCAAAAAATCCACAAATTGATTGTAAAAAATTTTGTACAAAAGAAAAAAGTCCATTACTACTGTGTTCATAATTGGGACTTACGAAAAAATTGTCCACCTCATAGGACGTCAGGGTTTAAAACAAAACAGGTATCACCTCCACATACATATATTTTTTTTCTGGACAATTGTCCAAAATTAACCCCGGTTTGTAATGTAACATTATGTGCCTGATTGTTGTAAGGTAATGTGGTTTGAAATGTCCATTTTATGGACCAACTAAAAACAAAGGTATTCGTTATTGCATAGCAAGGAAAATTTCCTGATTTTTTTTTTAAATACAACTTGTACAAATTTGCATTAATAACTTAGAAAAGTATTCTTCATGAGGCTATTTTGAAGTATTTTCCTGTATTTTTATGTTTCAATGTTTGTTGTCGTAGCAATCAAGCCATTCTTTCTTAATTGTTTTTTTCATTTTTCCAGTCAAGTGCTAATTGTTACATGTGTTTCTTATTTCTTCTTGTTTGTCGTTTCAGGTGAAACCATTTTTTTTTTTTTAATCTTCAATTTTTCTCTGTGTTTTTTTTTCTCTCTGTCCTGTGTGTAAATATTGTATTCATTGCTTCCCGAAGCAACTTCTTAATTTATTTTGGATGTAAATATGTCGAGATACGTTGTAACATATTGTGTACGATAACTTGTACGGACGAGTTCGACACGGTAATGACACAAAGTGTTAAGTGGTGTTAACCCTGTCTTAAGCAATATTTGATAGTGACAAGGCTAGTCTTTTAGGGTTTCAATTTATTTGTTCAAATTGTTGTTATTGTTGTTGTACATTGTACACTGGAATGGAGATTAACTACTTCTTTATCTGTATAATTTTTCTCTTTGCTATTTTCTCATACTTCTACTGAATCCAATTTTGAAAAGGGCGTAGTCAGGTTTGCCAAGTCATGGATATACACGTTGCCTAACATATAGTTTATATGGAAATTTACTAGCCTAGCCCTTTTCTCAAGGCATTTATACATATGTGTATCAGCAATGACTGAGTGTGCAGTTTCGTCTTGATATAGATCATGATATGTGTTAATTATCTTTGAGGTCCACATTTTTACCCTTTTATACAGCAAAATCCCTTGGGCAGTATCTCTCAAATTCTGTCCATCTGCAGGAACATTTGTAGGTACTTCTGATTCTAATTTTGTTCACATTTGATTTTAATATGTGTTTTGGTATGTATCATAAACACCCTTTTTCCCTTTTTTGTGTGGATAATTTTCCAAATTTTGGTACATATTTTGCTCTCTCTTTGCATGTGTGATTAAGACCAATATGGAAAAGGTCTCTCAGCGATGAAATCTTTATGATGGACGTGACATCATTAAACACTTGATAATGAATGTTTATTTGGTGAAAAAGTATCTTTGGGTCTCTTAGTTTGATCAGTTGCAATCTTATTTGAATATTCATAGACTCCTAATTACAATATCTCCACTGCATTATTCAGTAATAATTAATTAAAAGGTTGAGATGTCTGGTTGAACATGAAAACAAAGGGATCATTAGAGCTATGACTGCACTACAAAATCCACAAAGTTGTTCTAAGGGTAGTTTAAGCGTGCAAATAAGCCCGAGATAATATCTGTACAGGAATAGATGGGGTCATAACACTAAAAATCCATTCTAGTATAATTGTTTTAGAGGAAAGCAGTGCGACCAAACGCTGTGGGACAAAATTTAACTAACGCCTATTGTTTAGTCTTTCTATTGTCACATTGTTCAATTTAAATCGTGACCAACGAGAACTAAAAGAACAAAGAATTGCTTCTTTTTTTTTGGCTTTTTTCGTGAACACATTAAAAGTGTAGTATTCTTGGTAACAGTACAACTTTGTTACCAAGAATGGTCAAAGAGCTACTATGTCCTTGGAAATTTGGCACTATTTCTTTAACTATCCGAGAAACCTGTCATTTTAACACCTAAATGGTTTCGAAATATATAAACTTGATTTAGTATAGTTTCTGTTTATATCATAATCATAAGAAATTGTTACCCTTGTTTGGCCTACGTGCTGATATGAATGGATTTTTCGAGTTGGATATGATCACATTAGTTCAATGCAAGGTGGATGCAGGACCAGAACGGTGATTACCATCTTTAATCTTTATGTTCATTGTGTAAACTATTCATAAACTATTCACTGTTTATGACCACCATCACCTGATAATGATCTTAATCACTGGATGATGTGACGATACCAAGAGCAAAAACGTACGATAGTTATCATCTTTGTGATACTGGTGATAAAGTTACTTGTTGCGATTCAAGTTTGTCAGTTTTTTTTTGAATTTTGTTTCAAACAAACCAGAGGAGTATAAAATTACTCACATTTAAGATTGCTCACGATCAAACTAAGGCATCTTTCTAGATCATTTCATTGAAAATTGATCGGAGATTTAGGTGCAACTCACGGCTTGGACACTTTTTCATCAATAATTTAGTGACATGCAAAAAGCAAATTTGACTGTTTCAACAAAAAAGAAGAGAAAATCTTTTTCACTTTTTGAAATGAAACTTCATTCCTTATGGTAACAATTTGGCATGATCGTGAGGTTTTAGTAGCCAATAGCACCGAAAAATTGACCATATTTAATGGCAAACACTGCTTGTAATGGGGATTTCCAGCCACGCTTAAAGTGAACCGAGGGCACTGTTGTATGAGTCCTATCAATTTCCCTGAAACTTGGCGAGCTACAGTCTATGACCGCAACGGTACCCTGTGAGTTGATCGCTAGTGATATGTATAATTTCGTTCATAACCATTGAAGAAAAGATCTTTTTGAATGATATTCTTGAAATTTTAAATCAAGCTCACCATATGAAGCAACTTGGTTTTTTTTTTTTTTTTTTTTTTCTAAAGCATGTTTTTGGTTCGGCAAAATTGACTAATGTGGAAATCTAATACATGGCTCAGCGCATCAATATGCAAATTCGCTTGGCGTGTTCCCATGCCTACGAGCACTTGCCTGCAATCATCTTTCTTCAATTCGGAGATGGTTAAACAGTAGGGATAACGCACGTTAGGACCGATATGACAGCTCCCCCCCTTTTAAAAACCCTGGAGTGTCCCATTGTGAAATAATTGTACAGTAATTTTGAGTACACATTTTTTTTTTGATCAGCCGTGATATTTGCTTTAAGAACAAAATCATTTCATAATTCGTGGGTATTCAGTCACAGTTCATGAAGACTCGAGTCATTACAAAGAGTTTCTTGAACTTTTGGAAAAAAATTTGCAATTTTCCTGCCAAACTTTTCACCTCCCTTATAAATGCCAACCCATGAAATCCTTTCAAGAAAAGCTCTTCTCAGTTATCCTCTAAAAAATGCCTAATCACATCAAAAGCCCCATTGTTCTTGTAAATCTGTTATTTTGGTACTTCGTAAATTTTGTATATGATTATAATAAACTGTTATCATAAACGGTACCTTTTATTCTTTCCGATGGTTTGGAAAGTGATTGGAAACCCAAACGTGTTAGTAGATATCAAGACATACCTCATGTATTTATATATATGTATATATATACAGCAAGTACAATATATGGGTAGATTGCACCATTTCATATGTAGGGAACAACACAAGCTAGAAGGACCACGGGAATTGATAGCTAGATCTATCTAGCGTTAATTTTATTTTACAAAATTACCTCTTTGTCACTTTAGAATGGCCTTTTCGCTCTCTCTTAATTTTTTGTCTGTGCCATACATTCCAGTGTGCATCAGTACTGTAAATATTTCTCTAGTTATTATTCTCCACTAATTTTTTTTTTCTGGAGACAGTTTGTCCACTTTAGTGAAGCAGAAGAAATAGATTTTTAAGAAAAAAAAACAACAAAATGTGTTCTTTGTTTCTTATTGTCCTTTGTGTTATTGTTTTTATTTAAATCTTCATACATATTTAGTGGCTCTACTATACGGCACACATTAGAGCCCTGTTTCACATGATTTTGAGAGCGTATGGAGGGGCATTGGGATCCACCCCCCCCCCAAGAGGTAATATAGCTGAACTCGGACGTGTCCCGCTTTAGAACGCAATGTGGATCGACGACGAACAAAGAACATGAATCATGTTTTGCAAGTCAATGTGAGGGGGCTTCCTTCTGTATTTCAGTTCATTACTTCAGCAAGGTCACTCACCCAATTCAATGCCCCCCCCCCCACATCTTTCAGACTTCTTTCCAAATGGTTTACATTTTATAACAGATGCAAACAAAGTGTTATACACTGGTAACATTTAGACTTGTACTAGTTAAAATGATGGAAATTATATTGCCACTTTGCCCCCCCCCCCCTTAACCAAGACCCTCGCACCACCCTCCCCCTACCCAGGATGGACATCAGCCAACAAGTGTGCACCCCTCTCCCTTGTGAGGGGCCTGGGGGTCTTCCCCCAAGAAAACAAACATACATCAACTGGTGCATTCCCAGGCGTATTTAGACAATAAATTAGATCTAAGCGCAAGGTTGTGCTAAAGAGTTACTCTTTGAATTTTTGTGTTTAGGTCAAGGGCGTAGGAACCGGTGGGGCTGGGGGGGCGCCAGCCCCCCCAGTGAAAAATATGGTGGGGCGGAAGTATCATTCCGCCCCCCGCTCCGCAAGTCAGAAAACCCCTTTTTCATATCCAAATGAGAAAAAAATCTCATTTGGAGCACCAAATTGCATCTAAGGCCAGGTGAAAATGCAAAATTATTTACAAAATGGAGTGGGTGTTGAAGTGTGCTATATTGCACCAAATTGCATCTGAGGCCACCTGGAAATGCAAAAAAAATCCAAATCCTTAGACCCCTCCCCCAGGCCGGCCATCAGTCTTCAGCCCCCCCCCACTCAAAAGTACCTTCCTACGCCACTGGTTTAGGTTGAACAAGGGGAGTGTGCAACTCTAGAGGAGTGATCTCATTTGACATCGACTGAATATTAAACACCCCTTACTGAATCATCCCCCCCCCCTCCCTCGATTGAACTATTCCTCCACTGACGATGGATGGGGCAACCCCCCCCCCACCCCTGCCCTAAGTACACCCAACTGTACCCATCACCAATATCAATCAACTATTAACCTAGCTACTATATTGGTTTTACCCATTTCTAAGAGTGCTTACCACCATTGTTCTAATGTACGCATTGTTTCACAATCATAGGATGGATGTATCAGATAACCACTATATATACCATTGTAATCTACTCCACTTTGAAACCCTCGATCTAAGTTCTGACATGGTCTTTGGCCTCAGACCTCTTGTTGTTTATTATTATTATTGGCATTACCTTATTGTTTCTTATCCCGTCTTATCACTGTTGTATACCGTTTAGCTTGTTCGTGATATCAAAGATAAACCTTTGCGGATTCTCTTTGAGTTTACCGTACAGATAACTTGACCTTTGACTCGTCATGGCTTCAATGTTATCATCACAACAATTGGTGGCAAGTATGCATAAATGATAACACAAAGTAACCTTTTGTCAACTTGACACACAACTAGTTAGACTCCAACCAAGTTTAGAAGCTTCTACCGGAGGACTGAGTTTCAAGATTTCAAAATGGATTTTTGTTTATCAAAATAGTTCAAACATATTTTTTTGCAAGACCTAAGTACGATTATCTCCTTTAACATATGTACTTCATTCGCATTTTGGACACCCATCAAAAAGGAACACTGGCAAGTTTGCCAAAATTCAGATAGAAACCTTTCAAATCTGGATTTTATTTTCGAATGAAAACTTTACGTCTCTCCAATAAGATAGAATTTCTTTTGCCCTCATCTCATACCGGGATCACAATCTCACATTTCATTGGAAACTTCAATCATGTTTGTGACGTCAATTACCTTTCTGGAGAAAAGACAAATCGCAACTTATAATTATTCCCACGCGCGGATGATATTTTTGGTATTCGTATAACAATAATCCTGCGCCGAATTTGAGGAAGAGAGAACTGTAAACCGATGTAGATGTTACACTACGGGTGCCGAGTAATAACGATTTTAAAGTTATAGGCAAGATTTAGCAATGAATTAGCCCATCCCTAAAGCATATAACCGAGGACTGAGATCAAATCGAACATTTATCGTTGGATTAACCATTTCGTTTTACAACCCATCTCACGTTACTGGATATATATTGTGATTAAAGAGCTCAAAATGGCTGGAGAGGCCATGGAAGAATTTAACCTGCAAGTTTCTATTAGTTCAGATTGGTCAGGTAAGTTTCGTACATGATGAACGTTTGACGGGGGTTAGGGGGTAATTATTATTATTTATTTTTTTATATATTTTTATTTATTATTATTATTATTATTATTGTTATTGTTATTGTTATTATTATTATTATTACTATTATTACGATGATGATGGACGGATAAGAGAATGATTAAATATTATTTTCCACAAAATATATAAAAAAAATTTCTATGAAGATGTCCGATAATTTTGCTCTCAAGATCGATTTCCGTGTTATATATTTCCTCATTTTTATTTATTTTTTTGGTCCTATGAAAACATTTAATACGTAATCAATTGTCTCTCAGAGCGCTGCCTCGCTTCTATTGCTTGTCCAGAGTTATGTGGGCAAATAGGCCGAAATTTGAACCCTGTTGGCACTTCCAAACCGTATGTGGTACGCTCATGGTATTTTCTCTCCCCCTCCCCCTCTCCCTCTCCCTCCCCCTCTCTCCCTTTGATTTTTGGTTCTAAATCTTATTAGAGGAAAATGCTGTTTTAATAAATACAGCCTATAATCTCACTCACTTGTGTACTTATATGGTGTGATAACATCATATCATAATGACAGGGTGTACGTACTACGGTACTGTTTATGTGCCATTAACATGTTTCAAATCACTACTTAAATGCCCGATAGTCGGCAATTTATAACTCGTAAGACAAAAGACAAAAACAAAAACGAACCATTCAGTTATAGCATTTTCCTCCCAAGGATTTTAAAAATTTCTAGTTAAACATAATGGAAACAGATCCCTTCAGTTTGCATTTGATGTACACTACTATATCAGACCTGGGAAGTTTTGGCTGATTTCCATCTTGGGATGTGGTCAAAGAGGAGGGTTCCCCTGCACTATTAGATTTTTATCTTTAGTAAGGGGACTTAAACGTACTCAAAACGGCGCTATCATTTCCATCAATTAACTCGCGCTGTTGCTATGGCCCAGTATTAGACAGGAACAATGTTGACTTAATGCATCGTCATACGCTTCTTTGTGGATGGAATACTACGTAGTATAAACAATGTACTGTAATTGGAATTCACTTCGCAGTACAGGTTTATTGATTGTCTTGGCGACTTGGCAGTGAATTTATATCCTTATCCCACCCACACCTTCCACCATGCACTGTGAGAACATAAGATATTATTTATTTGTGTCAGAGCTGCATGCGATGCTCCACAATGCCCTGTACAATGTACCGTACAAATTATTTCGTTTACGTGTGTGTCCGTGACAACTTTAACACAGCTAATGTCGACACGAGATTAGAAAAATGTAATACTAAGTGAGATGCAAAGGGTTCAGAATGAATCCGTAAAAGATCATGATAATCGTCTTTATGATATTTTGCTACTAATGTATTGTTGAATTATGTTTAAATCACTTAAAAGTACCAAACAAAATGTAACTCTCTACGCTTTTAGCAGAAATTCAACATTATGGTAAACAATATGAACACCTTCGCTGCTCTATCTTTGCCGGCCGGCTATTAAAGCTGACTGTGTTATTTTTTATTCGTCGACTGCTCTGCGAGCTTCATGCATCATAACGCTTGATAAGTTACTACGGTGAACTGGCCTGGGCACAACAATATTCAATAGCAAAATAACACATGAAAATACATCGTGGAAATCAACGTTAGTGGAGAGTCGTTAATTACGAACAATTATTCTGCTTGGTCTGGATTTATATTCATCTCGATAGCATGGCAAAGAAACAACCAGGGAATGGTATTGCATTCTTCTTTTTAAATAGGTTAGGATTATATACAGGGATAGGCTGCCAATGGCAATGTTCTCCAGTCCAATATCCTGTTTCGTTGTGTCAGCAGCACGTAACTTCAAATGCCAAGCTCGTTTTGGTATAGCCAGTACTAGTACTAAGTACTAATGTTAGTGACTGTAGTGGTAGGGCTATCACCTAGCCACAGGATTTCAGTGAAACTTTGTAACCTGACATTAATAACGCTGACGTTGTTGTTTACGGTCAAACATCGGCCATCATTAAAGGAACTTCAGTGAACTGTTAAAAAAGGGTACATGCTAGTTTAACTTAGTCAGTATCTAGCCTCATTTAGGCCCATAGATTCGGAATAGCCTTACACAAGTTACACTACAGTAAAATTAATTTGAATTTAGACCTAGGCTAGGGGGCATAGTGCCAAGGCCTAAGGCTAGTCCGCACTTGGGCCATGCTACCAATCATTTACTTAGGCCTAGTCTTGTCCAAGTCGTTTGTAATACTCATTTTCTCGCGTGCAAACTGAACATGCCTCAGAGCTGTTTCTGCCTACCACGAATGTGCTTGCCCACTGTTTTTAACATGCCCGAGGATCTGTCCGATACAAACTTCTTGGACATTTCTCCAAAGAGGGGTGTGAACTTATGCAAACCACAAAATCTTTATTCATATTATTGTTACAAAATTGCATGTCATGTGAGATCATGTTTATTCCACATCAGTAAGCGATCGTCTCGCAGTGTACAAACCGTCTCGCAGTGTACAAATCAATCTAAGGCCAAGTGATTGTTCACTGCGGGAGGCAGGGCTTGAATAAATGTTTGGGGAATTGGGCCCAATTGGCAAACCTAATTGGCGTCTTCGCTTTTCCGAAGTAAATCTGCAAAAATCAAAGGAAATCATAAGATAGCTGGGAGAAATGTGCAAGACCCTAGTATCAATCTAAAGCATTGCCACGGGCATTCGCTGGGCAGTACAGCAAAGAGATACGGGAAAATAGCTTGGTGAAAAAGAAAGGTACACTAGGCTGTACATAAGACTAGGGTCTTAACAAGACTAACTAAGGCCTAGCAATGGCCCTGCAAGGTTGTAGGCTAGCTTAGGCCTATATCATTACATGTGCAACATACTTTGAGCTAGCCAAGGCATAGGCCTGTGAAGTGAATATAGTAACAGTTACATCTTTTTCATCACACTTTAAACTTAAGATGAAGTCTGACCTTGTCCAGGCTATGTTAGGCCTAACTTAACTTAGGACTCGCTTTAACTAAATATGTTAGATTCAGACAAGAAGGTTAAACCTTAAAGAGTAAACAGCATAGGCCTATATTTTTGCTGGTGTCTGTTAAGTGTTAGGCTGCACTTCAAGCTTACTTTGGGCTTCTAGTTTACAAGTAGGCATGGCCTGTCCTTAGGCCTATGCATCCGTCTCCTTTTATCCTCAGCATCAGCTAGAACTAGAAGATTCCAAGAATTAGCATAGGTGGTCAAACTAGTCATCAGTGTATTGAAGCATTTGCAAAAACAGAGACCAGGGCCTTAACATGTCAGTGTTAAAAACATCATTCAAAAAGTTACATTTTATGGTAGATATTTTTATATATAGATCTGTTAATATATTTTAGGAAACTGGAAAGGAATCAAGTTTCTCTGAGGACTGAGGGTAAACAGTTTACTCATTTTAATATGAATGAGGTGCTGTCTGGTGACTAGTGTCTGTTTTGCTGGTACTTTCCAGCAGTTATGCATTGACAGCCCAGGAGGAATATCAGCTAAACTCTAGTTTTATCATGGAAAACACCAGCTTTGAGAATAGCTTTTCAAAAATGTTACAGCACTGGACAATGTGTCTTCAGTGTTGGTCAAAAAGAAATGAATCGTTGGGAAACCTCAATGCAGCCTGGTTTTGTGGCCCTGTTTATAAACATTAGGAACAGGCACTCAGGAACCTGGGAGACAAACTGTAAAATCCTGGTCAAAGATATCACTAACTGACCAAGACATCCATACAATTTGTTAGCATCATTCTCCAATTAAAAGTAATAAAGCATTGCATGTGTAGGCCTATTCTTCTGTCACGACACCTCAATGTGGTCATATTCCTTTCTATCTTGATGTTGAGGTTATATGTTGTTTAACCGTAAAGTTAAATGAAAATGATCTTAGCTGTTCGCGCCTGAGAAAGTAACAATGGACAAGGTGTCTTCAGTGTTACTCACAAGAATTGCATTTCTGTGAAAGTTTGGATCTAACCCTCTGTTATAGTAAATTGTGTACTTTAAGGTAACCTATACGTTATGCAAACTATTGCTTCGAGCAAACTTCACTTTTCTACTGTACATAGTCAGCTAGCTAGCAAGCTGAAAAAGTGGAACCCTCTGATATGGAAATTAAAACCATTAACAACCACGATGTAATTTGTCCCCCGAAGTCCAACGGACCCTGAATTTATTCCAGTCACCTTCCTGTCCTTTCAATCATGTGAATGTTGAAAACTTACTATGCTGAATTTGAGCCACTTCTGAGACACTGAAACAACAATGTTAACCTGAGCCCACATATCTTGACACTTGACTCCAAGTATCTTTAGTTAGCTGATAAACATACCTGTTTATGTAGTGAATATGAATGTTAATTACATATTTGCAACAAATTTAAAGAGGCTGTGTCTATTGGCATGATGTACGTGTCTTTCTCTATGTCCCTACATCCTCGATACACAAAAACTCTGGAGCCTTAAACCTTTAGGGTTAAAAAGTTGTCTAACTTTGCCTTCCTGTTGATTTGGAGAGAAAGTGTTTGGAATGCATATTTTTGTCATGAAAGCATGTAATTTAAGTTATAAATATTTTTGTGGACACTGATAAGACATTAAAAGACATTTCATTCACCTAAAGTAGTGCAGGTCAATTTCAGCTATTAATACAAAAAACGAAAATAAAACACAAAATTTATTCAGCGTTTGAGTAAGCACTGGTACTTGGCATCCCTTCTTTAACAAATCAATCAGGTTGGAAGTTAATTTTTCTTTAAGTTTACCGTAAACCACCACAAATTTTTAGGAAAATTCTATAGTTTGCCGCTTGCATCTCATGTCAGTTGTCAAATTTTTGTTGTCAGAGTTTGAACTCGAATAGCTCAAACTTTAGCATACTGCTCCCCAACCCACCAGCCAGCTCTTGCTGCGGAATCTTGTTTCACCCAAGATTTTCTAAAATGCCTTAATATTACCTTCAATCCTCCCGATTTTTAAAACCATCTGTAGTATATTTCGTCCTCTTCAACATCCAAGTATCAAAAAGAATAATGATGGCTCAGAAAATGCCCATAAAATCAATACAGTTGAGGTCACTTTAGAGCTATTTTCGGACAAGGGTGAACCTTGCCACAAATCGTGCCCTACTCTAATTGTGGTGCGATACATTTAGGATCATGATTCATAACTTCTGTAAATCAGTTTTGCGTTATACATACCCATCCAAAAAACCCTACTTGGATGTCAACTTTTGAATGCTACGTGAACCGAAACATTGAGATTCTTAAACTTCAAGTTGTAATGGCGAAGTGCCATACTGTACATGCATGTTGACTAAACAATAGACTGTGCAGATAATAATAGGTGGATATTTGTTTATTTAGGCAGATCGAACAACCACAAACTTCGTAGTGGTCTGTAAGATACAATTAAGGTCATTTCCTCTCATTGTGTACTAGAGCTCTGAGCTGATATTGTGTTGATTAGTTTGCCATAAGAAAGTACTCAATTCCTCTCTTGTATTTGCAGTGACTTTGACCTATGATAAGATTAAAGCATTCCAAATCTATGCTGTTCTGCTTGGGTTAATACACTACTTACACTGTTACGCTTGATTTTTGTGGTTGTAACTCCAAAAAAAAAAGAAGAAAGTTGGCCGTGGTTTTGCATCGTAAGTTTATAACACAAACATGGATTGTTCCTCTCCCAAAGAAGAAGTATGCAACATTTTTCTGTTGTTCCATATACCTAACCTCAATTCCATTCAGCATCAACTCCTAACCCTGGTTTTGACATCCTAGAGCAGGCCACATGCGACCGGCCAGTGATTTTTTTGCGGCCCGTGAGATGTCTCAAGAAAAAGAAAAAAATTATCTATTTTACATCATCACAAAAAGCGAGCTAGCTGCTTAGAATTTATCGGCACTAATGATGCTGTCAGGTAGGCCTATTATCCCCATTAATTATCAACTGTACTGTATTGACATTATGTTTTGTGAAAACAGATTAAGTACACACACCTATTGCTTGAAAGTCCTCGGAATCAAAGGTTTGAAGTCAACAGCAGGTCGTTGGTAAGGTGCGCCCCAGTCAATTTTTCAATCCTTATATCTGGCCCATTCATTCAAAAAGGTTGCCCACCCCTGTCCTAGAGCAAAGCTTCGTAACATTTATAACAAAAATCCCTCTACCTAGTACTGTAGACACATGTCGTCTCGTTTCAGAATGGGTTCCTTTTCTTGTAAGCTTTTGGAAGTCTCCATCTTTGGAAAGAATTTTCTTTCTTGAACAAATTACTCAGATCAGAAGATGGTGTATTAACACCTCTTCAGGTCTATGCAAGCCTCTTTTGATAATAACTCAATACCACATTTGTAAGCATTTCCGCGCCTTGTGAAGCCCATTTACTTTGTAAATTGCCTAAATATACTTGATTTGGCCTCACAAGCTGATCATGCCAAGAGTACTGTATTATAGTCCATCAGTTTTCCCCTTTCTTGTCAGCTTTGCATCTACTCAGTCTCTTGTGAATGGTTAAAGAGGATTAAAAAGAATAGTTCTATTACTCGAACAAAAGTGTCTACAGGTCGATGATCACGATCACTTTTAGTTGAATGGTTTGTCAATAGTAAAGATGGGGAGGGGTTAGGAGGGGGGGGGGCTGGAGGGGAATGGTGGCTGAGCAAGGGATACTTTGTCTCTCTGAAATGAACAACAAAAATTCCATGTTTTGGGGGAATAATTGATAAAGAGTCTTTCTGGTGAAATCTCTGGTAGATCCAGCCTTCAAACAGTCTTCAGAATGGAGTACTGTTAAGTGTTTCAGTTGGTGGACATGTATTAAAACAAAAGAAAAACAAAGGATAAATTCAGCTTCGTCGCTGTGTGTTCATGAATTATAGGGTATTTTAATTGCAGTGTTGTCAGAAAGTTCTTTGAGTAACAAACATCATTCTGTTCACTATACTTACTAATTTCAGAAATATTTTGAAAGAAGATGTTATTCTGTCTTTCCTTATGTATTTAGCCTGCATTCCAAGTTAAGTTTCATCCATATTCTAGTTGTCATTGCATCTCTGACAACACAATTAACCAATTGATATAAAGCAAATTTACTGCTCTTTAAGTTGGTGTGCCCATGTCAACAATGACAGTAGGTAGATTTTTGTAATGAGAATTTGTATTGAGTTTCATTGAAACAAAGCGTTCATGAAATCTAATACTGCTGTTCTATTGTTGCTATTTCAGTTGGAGAGTAAAGTTGTTTTCAATTCCAAGATATGGTAATTAACAAATTCCCCAATCAATGTATTAATTTTTTAATCTCTATTTTTCAAAATTGATGAACAGGGTAAAGAAATAATTATAAATGTTAGATTACAATCAAGTCCAACATTGAGTAAATCATCCCAAACTTCATCCGCGATATGGATATGTCCAGATAAACATCCTGGTGACAGCCAAACGATCAAGATATGTTTTCTCATAAACACAAAGATAAACATGAACGTAAACACCAACGTCATCTCCTAGACAGCAATCTGGTGCAAGTTCTACCCTGCGGTATACAGAACCACCTTGCAGTGATATTTGTGTGTTGTATCCTACCATATACAAAAGCCATAACTTTCAAGTGTAGGCCTTTAGAAGTTACTTTGTCAGAGCCTTTCCTAGGCTTAGTAGCCATAGACAGGCTATGTAACCGAGGATGTGTCACTGAGATCAAAAGCAACAATTTCACTGAGACTTTTTATAAGCCTATCATCGATCAAGGTTCAGCCTTTTACCAAATATTTCAAACTTTTGAAACTGACAGGTCTTCCTTCCTCTTGAAAGTTTTATAATTATTAATGTTTTCATTGTTCCTTATCTTGAAGTGCTTCCTTTCATACTATGACACAATGGCTAGTCGATGACTGATGACAGTGTTGATAACATGGAGGTTACAGATATTTCTTAAAAGAGCTATTCTGTCACTGTCATGTCATTGTCACTATCATGTCATTCATATTTTAAATTTCAATGGAAAAAATCAAAGAAATTTCTGGCTTAGAACTGCAGATCCGAAGCAGTGAGGTCTAGGGTTACAAGGTTTCTGTTTTTTAAGCCATAAATTTCTTTAATCTTTTCCACTGTGTTATTTTCCCACTTAATTTCCATTGTTCATAATTCACATGTAGAGTTGTGGTTTTCATTGAAAGTTTTAAGGTCGGGATAACAGTCTAATCATGATATCTGATTCTTCCAAAATCTTCCCTAAAGTTTTAATAACAAGCAGACAATATTAAGTGATAATCAGTAATTATATGCCACTGTGGTACTATTGAGGTCATCAATAGCGAAACAAAGACGTTTGATGCCGACATCAACCTCTTTTCAAAGGGAAAACATCCTTTGTACATCAAGATATCCATCCTTTTAACACACACCCCTCGTGTAACGAGGCAATGTGGTTATGTTCTACAAGGCTGTAAATATAAATATGTAAAAAGTTGGCATTGGTTAGACTCAAACAGGGCACAAAATTATTTGTGGGGCAATATTCCTCAGTCTGCTCAGTTAATTTCTTTTCGCAAAAAGGTCACGATGATTGGTAACAAATCAATTAGCTAATTAGTAGTTACAGCCAGGGATGTAGCCAGGGTGGGAGCAATTTGAGCGATCGCCCCCCCCACCCCCCTTTGAGTACCCCGAAAAATTAAATTTGAACTAAACGCAGGAAATATCATTAAAGTCCTCTTTTCAGGTTGAAGGAAGCTAAGCAACCCTTCTCAATCTTTCCCCTGAAAGTTCGTCTGCTACGTAATATAATACTCTTATTATTGTTTAATTTCCTGCAACGTGGGAGGTATTTGGGCCAAAATTTTCTTTGTACATCATGGCGTTCTGTTAAGTGTAATAATGCCCTCTTTGTGAGAAATGCCCCTTTCAAATTTCTTGCTATGTCCCTTGTTACAGCACTATACCGGGCCCACCTTAAGACTCATGCCAGCCTCATGCACTTTAAGTGTAAGTACATGCACAAGGCTGTTAATATACATGTAAAAGTTGGCATTGGACGGACTCGAACAGGGCACAAACTTATTTGTGGGACGACATTCCTCAAACTGTTCAGTTTAATTCTTGTTGCTGTATTATTATAAACTGGACGACATGTGTAGCATTTTGGATGTTTTTTACCCTGTTCCCATCAGTAAACTGACCGACGCACCTTCTTATGGAAACCGCAGCTTATATTTCTTAGCGGGTGAGCTACAGTAATTCGGAGCACGTTCAGATAGTGTCAAGGTGGCCGGGTGGGGTGGGGGGGGGTGGTGGGGGATTGTGGCAGGAAGTACTCAGTTGGAAGTTGGGAAAGAAGGAAGTATGGAATTTGGGAAAAAAGGTCGCTGCGACTTCTCGGCTGGTCTCTGTCGTCTGGCCGTATCATAACTCATTGAAGCAGAAGGTTACAGACAAACACAACATTGCTTTGTAGTGGCTTTTGACAGGAAGGAAATTGTCTGGCAGATTTTGTAGTGTTTGTGGGTCAACATCCAATCATGATGCGTATAAGTTGGGTCTATATGGTTGACAGTGGTGCTACTGCTGCTACAGTGTAGTGTGCGGAATGTACCCGTTTGCTTCAAAGTTACGGTTTTCAAGTTTTGCGATCAGCGGTGTATTAACTAGACTGGAATGGGCTTTCTCTAGTGTACAATCAGGTTTGATGGTGGAGTCATCATTTAGCTGTCTGTATGGTTCAAATCAGCTGTGCAGCTAATTTGGGCTGTGGTTTCTTTTTAAAGGACATGTATCATAAATAGTTGTGGGGGGGGGGGATGCTGCTCAAAAAAGGTTGCCGGTAAGGGTTTCGAAAACCTTCCGAAATTAAATTTTGAGCATTTCTGTGACACTTTTGGAATATCTTTTTGAAGGCATTTGTTAGTTGGTGACACATCCTGTTTTAGTCCACAAGGCTTCACGTTGTAGTGACCTGAACAAGGTCGTCTTTTATGGAAATACGGTGTCATAAAATGGGGATGTTTGTGTTTTGCTTTAAGTTTAAATACTTGCCCCCTTTAAATGGAGCTCAGGAAGTTAGTTTAGTCTATGTGGATGATACAAAGTACCAACCTGCATAGACACTTCTCATGGGAATAGAAATGAAACCTTGACAGTTTTGAAGAAGTACTGTATAGTTGTGGTTGGGTTGAGATTAGTGGATAAGATGGAAAGGGGATGTGAATTGATGTCATTAGGATCAGGTCATTTGAAGGGTTACGGGTTCAGAATGTTTTGATATACATGTCTTTTGTGTTGATACCCAAGGGCTCTAAGCCTGAAGTCGTACTTGGCATTTATTATTATTAGTTTTTAAAGGTCATTTCTTATTTGTTTACTTCATGTTAACAGTAAACAGAACAGTGCCATGTATGGTTAACTGTACCACACTAGCTAGCAAATTGTAGCAAAGAAATGTCTCCCACCCCCCCCCTCTGCCCTCTCCCATTTATTTATCAAACTTTACACACATCTGGTCATAAACCAGTTAGACAGTTTTGTGTTGTATCATGTCCGCCAAACTGAGTTTAAGGTTTGAGTGTCATATCAAATTGTTGCCCGCCGGATTTTTATTTCCAAAACCAGAGCTGAATGCTTTATGCATCAACACTTTATGCTTTAAAGTAAACCAACACTTTTCTAAGCTGGCTTCCCCCCCAACCCCTTTAAGTAAAACTTATTTAAAGTTTACCCCAAAGGACTAAAAATAAGTCCATCTGACCAGAGGTGTGCCTTCAGTCTTTCCCACTGGAGCGTTTCCGCTGGTTTCTTTCTTCTCCACTCATGCATGAGGGAGTGTATAAATGCATGAATTCTGCTGCACTGGGAACCATTTTAGACTTTGCCAGCATTTTGTATAACATCGGGCTTTAAATTCTCTTTGCCTCTTTCTATTTTGCTTGCCGTTTTCTGGTTTTTGAAGCTAAACTGTGCAAATTTTTACTTGTGAGCCGTAAAGGTCTCTCGATCTGACATTTCATACAACAAACAATCAGATCATTTCTGTCGAGATATTTAAATCGTCGACTCGAATATCGTCTGCAAGAAATACATAGCTATATATTTGTTGAAAGATCATAAATTGTGTCTGTTTTGAAGAGAAATTAACATTTTATTAATGGGACAGAGAATGTTTGATCTCATTTTCAACACGGGTAAGTCGTTTTCTTCATCTCAATGTCTTTTCGCAGTACTTTTTGAGTTTTAGTAAAATAATTATCGTTAAATATTTAGGATCATCCGTCCTAGGTTGATACTGTAACATTTATGCCTTGTTTAGATTTGAATATGCAATGGTGGATGAGGATTTTGAAAGCTGGCCTCAGACGCTTCCACATTTGAGAACAAGGTGGTGGATCAGCATCTTACAAAAGAGAATAACGAGAAAACGTCACGATAATTGCTTACAAATCAATTAATAGCTAGTTACAGTACCATACCATGAGGGACTGGTACGTTCTGCTGAAGATAACTGCCAGCCACTCTTTCTTAAAACCCCATGCGGCATTGGACACAAGATTATTGAAAAAAAGAAGGGGGGGAAAAAACATGTTCTGAATAGGTTGTGATGTAAACAATATAGCAGGGTGATGTACATTTTAACTCAAATATTATTTGACAAAATAGAATAATTGGAAACCACAACATTGGAGAGGATATTGTGGCATGAAGTTTGAAACCAACAAAAACATGAAGATCTTCAGCTTACTTTCTCTTCTAAATCAATTACCAATGAGTGAGAAGTTGAACAGGATGCAAAGCTTTTTGCATTGTCCATGTTTTTTTTAAATTTACCGTCAGAAAATGGTCAATTCTGTTCTGCCTAGTATATTAAGACTCCCGTAGTTTGCACTGCACAACATAATTACAATGTCCATTCAAAGCAGTGGTCAATAAATGAGACCTAGTAAGTTATCGCTGTTAGTTCCTGACCAGGTCACCCTCTATTGTTGTATTATCTCATCTGTAGATATGACATAGTATAAACAATCAAAAGAGTGTAAAAATTGTTAACAAAACTGCAGCTAGCCTTTGTAGGTAAATGTGTGTGTATGTATGTATATAAATATACTGTACGTTGATATATAAAGTTCAGTAATAGCAGTATAGTGCTCAATACAACTGGTGCAGAGCTATATAGATATATATGTATTAAACACGCGTTGCAATTCAGAGTTTTATGCACACATTGATTTTCACTGCGGCGATCATCAGGCTACTGATCATCAGGTAGATGATCGCGGTAGTGCAAAGAGATCAGTGTGTGCGTGAAACTGACTTGCAACGCGATGGAACAGTGTGTTTATACATATATTTATATATATAATTGAAATTGTAGTGAGTTGGAAAAATCCAGAACAGTGATAAAACTTCCAGCCTCCACCGTTATTCGAAGCCCTACATTTTCACCGAGTGAATGAGATAAATACCAAGTGTGCTTACTGTATAAAATTTATACCATCAAAAAATCACATATCAATACAAACCTTTTGTCAATGGATTGTGAAGTTTTCTACACAACCATTCTTCCCTCACCCCCATCCTCTCCCTTTCTCCCCTAAATATCTGATTCTGATATTGCCCCTATCCCTGCTCCTCCCACCCCCCACCCCATAATAACCGTACCAGTCTTTATCCCACAATACACTAAGCAAAAATATAAATAGTTAATCTTTGGCTTACTCTCACTAGTCTTGCAGACCTACACTGAGTCTATTCAGAACAAGTTTTATCCCAGTTTTGTAAAGGTTACTTTTAATTTATTACTCTGTTATAACTGTGTTACACCTTCTTCTTTTTTCTGTTAAAAGGTTATACAAAAAAAAGGTCAACCTTTGTTTTGAACAGGGCTGGGGGGAACAAATTCTTAATTTGTGTGCTTTTTCAAGGGGGATGGAAGGAAAATAAAGGTCGTACCATTCTTTTCTGATTTACCCATTAGTAACCGCTTGTAACTGAAGGCAAAGGCCCTGTGCAGATGACTGAATCAAGGTTATAGATTAAATGCCTTCTATTATTCTGCAACCAATATTAGTGTCAAAATGCCTTCCCTTCCAACAAAAGAAGAATCACTCCATTTTTAGAAGGGGTTCAAAAGTCGTCATGCTTGGCTTCTTTAGACATGGTGTGTTGCCCTGATTTTGTTTGCCCCCTGTACACTCTCGCTCTTGCTTGCTATTTATTTTAGCAGCGCACTTCAAAAAGGTAAAGGTGAGGTGTGTGTCATAATTTATGAATATAGTTATTAAACATGGCCATTAATCATTGAGGATTTTCAGGGAAAAGGTATAGATTTAACATAGAAACTTTTTTTGTGGGGGGAGGTAGAATTTTAAGTCTTCAGTTGGTTCATAAGTCCAAGAGAAAAAATATATATTGAGGGTTAGGAATATGTTTCCATAGCTATTTAGATATTCAAGATATTTATCGTTCAAATAAGTGTCAAGTCTCTGGAATGTCCCCTGTTAAGGCTGAATTGATGATGAGGTATAGGCTCTTCAGTATAGGCCAAAAGGTAATGTTCTTTTGAACTTTTTACATATTCTAAATATCCCCTCCCCCCTCCAAATTTTTTTTTTCAATGTCCCTATAAAACAAAATTTGTAAAACATTTAATAACATGCCATTTTCAAGCCGTAAAATTCAGATGTTTTCCCTCTGAGGAATTGACTCAGTGGCACACTATATGTTTGTTAAACTAGATACTAGCTGTTGATAGGTTCATTTTCTCAAAAATTTTGCAAAGAGTTATAGAAACACAACCTGGACAGATAGCAACCGTTTTTTCGGGATCTTAAACATATCAAAATGATTTTTTGTAAACCTATAGTCATCCTTTAACTGTTCAAGTTGTGTCAATGCAAATAATTTCATAAAATTTTCTTAACTGTAGAAAAATATGATACAAAATATGTCACTTTTGATATTGAACAGCTAGCAGGCTAATTTCGTCCGTCTCCATCTTTTCCTCTCTTCCTGCTAAGTTCAGTCAGTGGTTCACCTCTGACAGTCGTCATTTTAAGTATGTTAGTAGGATGTCCCATCATAGTACCTCTACTACACACAGCTAGGTCCTGTGACCTCAAAATTATATCACCTTTCAAATTTGCCTTCCAGTCCAGAATTAATTCTAGCCAGAAGGACAATCATAAATTTATGTCACTGTACGAAATTCCTCCCTACCCGAGTTTTTCATTGACAAAATACCATAGATCTTCTCTCACAACTTGACAGATTTTAATATTTGTATACTATTTAACTGTACATGTCTGTGTGTGTGCAGTATTTTATGTTGACACCCCTGTAGTACAGTAGGAGTGGGTGGTGGGTGATGAAGGGATACTTCGCCTGATTTTGTGAACCAGTTGTGCATACACAGAAACCCAGCTTGTTCTTTTGTAAATTAATTTACTTTCTTTGTAAAGCGCCTTGAGCAGTGACTTTTGTTTACTGATTTGGCACTATATTCGTCTCATTTATTATTATTTTATATATTTTTAATCAACAACTAATTGTTCAATAGGAAGTGGGTGGGTGGGCGGGCAGTTTGACTGACAGTTGTTGAAGCGTCGTCGGGGTTGAGTTTGCGGAGGATTAATGACGAAATAACCCCCCCCCCACCCATTCCTCCATGTATGTTTTCACCCTGAAGAGCCAATCTATGATATGAAACTGTATATAGTTGGTTAACCCCCTCTTGTATACCAAACTTATGACAACTGTCACAAGATGTTTGCATGGCTATAATGGGATAATACTAGATGAGGCCTGGTATTTCCTTGTTTAATGTAGTGATATAACTAGATAGGAAATTTGTACATTCTATTGCTTACCTTTCTCTCTTTAATTTCCTTTTTAATTTCCTTTACAAAACCTACACTTCCCATTTTAATACTTGCCTGCCATACTTACCAACAACAAAAACAACAACAACACCTGACTAGATAAGGAAAAATTAACCTGACTTAAAGGCATTAAAGACTCGCCCCAAACCGTGTGCCGCGCTGTGTAAAAGTTAACTTTCCGTTGCTTGCAAGTGTTTCTCTTGTCGCTACAAAATGCAGACAGTAATGAAACGTGATACCTTGTTATCTTTTATCTAGACCTGAGATGTCCATCGCTGCTATGTACACTGTGTTGTGGGTATTGACCGTAGCTGCATGTATTGACTGTACACTAGTGTCTAATTACCGACGGTAGCAAGCTGTGTGTGTATTTTCTGGGATCGATGGTGGTGTCTAACACTTCTGTTACACCTCATTCGAAACTAGGTCAGATTATGTGCGCGAGTCTTCACACCCTTTAACTGACAAAAATTTGTTACCCATTCTGCTTAATACACACATCGGTGTAGTATACCCCATAATTTAATACTTTATAAGCAAAATCTAACTGTTTACACTTTTTTCAGGGAATAATTTATCTGGTATTAATATTGCACATTATA
This sequence comes from Apostichopus parvimensis, assembly GCA_000934455.1. NCBI lineage: Eukaryota > Metazoa > Echinodermata > Holothuroidea > Aspidochirotida > Stichopodidae > Apostichopus > Apostichopus parvimensis. The sequence continues at coordinate 4,989 of KN889217.1, read as the reverse complement.
TTTAATAAAATGTTTTTCAAAATGGGTAAATTTTCTACACAAGTGCAAGCATGATGGTAGTTTTTATACGCAGGAACGGTGGTAGTGTTTTACAAGAGACAAACCAAAATTCAGATCCTTCTATAATGTTACAGAAAATTTATCACGCATCAAATTATTCCATTTATTCAATATTCACTTAGCTGCACATATGATCGATGTTTTGTTACTTTACCTATTTAATTACTGGTGATAGACCGATCTTTCCAAATGCCAAACTCTACCACACCCTCGGTTTTAATGAATCAGGTTTTTTTTCAGTATCCACCCCAAATTTGCCCCTGTACTTATGAACAAGGTTGCATACAAGGGACATGTGACCCCCCTCCTGGTCCTACCCACTTTCCACTCTGTCTTTGACCATGAAGTCCGAACTTTCCCGTGGTAATGGACCTTCATTTTCCGGAAGAATTCCATGTCTATTTACGAATCGGTTTGTTCACGAATCCACGTAACTTTGCCTTTATTAATTTGTAAGTAATTGTTGGTAATTACTTACTGATTAACTTCTTTGTTTATACAGTAGCTGTATCACTAATATTGCCTGTACAGTTAAAATTCCATCCACCAAAAAAAAAAGAAAGATAAAAAAACCATAGATACCTAAATATTAAGAGTACAAATCCTGATTTTTCTCATTCCCCAATATAGGAGGCTACAAGTTGGGTTATGCCATGGTTATGCAAAGAGATTTGGGTGGTAGTTACACAATTAGGATCCGTTTGATAATCTCAGCTATTCCACACAGTCCGAGTGGACTTGATTACATACAGCTGTCAGTATTCAAAGTCTCAACAGGTACTCCCTCTGTGTGCCTGTATACTACTTACAGGTACAAGGCAGAGCTTAACTTATCACCCAGTACACAGAGCCCTGCAGTGATTGTTAACTGTGTATACTGTTCTTCAATGTGTACATTGGTATCAGCACACACCACACACAGTACTGAACAAGTCAGTCAGGGAAAAAAAAAAAAAATCTCAGCTGGTTTTTGTAGGCAACCAATCAATTGGTTTGGATTCTGCTAACTTTGCAGAAAATCTGCCGAATTGGGATTGATACACACAGTGAATGACAACTGTTTTGATGGTTTGGATTCTGAGCTTGCTGTGTGTGTGTGTGTATAGGAGTCTTCAGCAGGTGTTTGAACCAGGCTGTCACTGCACGAACACATTTTACAAAACAGGTTTTATTGTATAAGAGAGACATTCGTGTGTTGGTCGTCAAACGTCGTTGTCGTATTTCAAAATGCTGCTGCATTTGCATAAGTCCTATATCTGATCTGTTCGCTGGAAGGCTTTTTAAACGTAATTTTTACCGTTCAGGATATTTTTTGGGATTTAGGACTTTGTGAAAATACACTACGTACTAACACCTCTCTATACAGTAGGAGTCAAAAGGTTGTATATATCATTGAGAAGGAGTTATACATAAGAGTTCTGGGACTTAAGATCTTTGAAAACTTTGCTCTGGACTAAACCGAAAAAGTGGATTAAATTTGGAGATTCCTTCCTACCCTGACTCTTACCAAGGTATACCAACAAAACTGGTGAAGTATATACAACTTATTTTGATATTTCTTTGGAATTTTTTTAAATTCATTTTGATTTTATTTCATTTTTTATTTGTTTTAATATTTATATAGTTTATGTTGAAATGTTATAGTTAGTTTTGAAATTTTGAATGGAAAATCCCTAGTTACGTAAATTGGCGTGATTGGTACGTACCCATGTCCAACAGTATTGATTGAAAGTGATTGTCCCAATTATATAATATGCTTTATTTTCTACTTTTATTTTGCCATGTCAGACAATTCTTTACATATATTGATCTTTCAGTGATGTAGCTGAAAAGGGGAATAATAATAATAAATGAGACTTATATAGCGCCAAATCAGTAAACAAAAGTCACTGCTCAAGGCGCTTTACAAAGAAAGTAAATTAATTTACAAAAGAACAAGTGAAAAAATGGGTCTTAAGTAGACTTGAAAGTAGAAAGTTTATAGCATGTTCGAATGTGATCTGGTAACTTGTTCCAGAGATAAGACCCAGAGTATTCGAAGCTTCTGTAACCATAGGTCTTCAAGCGTGGTTTAGGAACAGTTAAATACAGTTTGTTGGAAGAACGAAGTGTGCAAGTTGGAATATAAGGCAAGAGAAGTTGTGACAGGTATACAGGCCGTTCCAGAATGGTGATACAGTTAAGATTTAAGGGGGGGGGGAGAGAATGGGTGTGGGGAGGAGTTATGTAGTCAAGTATTTACAACTTAGCCTAAGATTTCTTTTAAGTACTACCTTTTATGGAGTTGGGAAAAGCAAGGATGGGAGTTAATGGAAGATGTGGACAGACATCATCACAAATTAAATAAATATTTTTGTGATACAGCTGGCCCTAATCAAAGCTAACAACAGTAATAAGATCGTTCAGTGGGATTTAATATCTACAGTAGTGGATTATTGTTGCCATGTTTGAGCTTAAAGCTATATTATGCCTTCCTTTATAAAGATACTCAAAGGGATGCCTATAATGATGGCCTAAATTGATCTTATACAGTTTTGACACGTTCCCTACAATCATCTTGTTATGATGAGGTACTTTCTCTCCACCACTGAAATTTTGTCCCTTGGCAAAGGAATGAGCAAATCAAAAAAATTTTGTTTATAAAGTCCTGAGTCGACAGAGGCATGAAATATGCATTTCTACATGTAATATTCTAATAATAATAATTAGTGATTTATAATGCGTGCATATCCACCCGGAAGGGTTCTCGAGGCGCGGGAGAGGAAAAGAGAAAAGGAAGCAAAAACGAATGAACAAAAGTATATCTATGCCTTAATTGTGTTACGCATTCCCTAACCGCATTCTGTTATGTATGTACACAATAGCCTACCGTACACATGTTGTTGCCCATGCACGTATCCGAACAAATTGAACCCCTACATGGAGCAAACACAGAGTAAGACTTGCCTGCGATTCATTGTTTAAAACAAGTTCTATTTAATATTGGAATCCATGCCATGTGGGGGGGGGGGGAGAAGGAGGGTTGCCTTTGTACAACTTTTCAATTCTCATTCTAAATAAATTGTGTAAAAGCAAAACATGTTGGTTATAGTATAATTCTATATAATCAGTGTCCAGTGCATTTCAGGCATGAGCTTTTTCCGCTAATTCGCGGAATATGATATCCGTGATTTCTTTCTACCTAGGGGACAAAAACTATCATCCTAACACACTGTAGCATACGCAAGCTGGAGCCTATACCGCAATTTTTGCAAAGTTCCGTGATTTATTTTTTACCCCAGGCTCATCCCTGGCATTTACAAAGCTCTGTATAACTAGAACAGTTGTAACCTACAATATTGGATTCACTCCTCCCTTCATTCACCATCCTGATGACTCTATGTGATGGTTTGATGATTGGAGACACATTCGATAGCTGATCCTATTTCCTTTACCGTGTTCTGGGCCGCATGCATGCCTGCCAACTGTACAGTACATCAATCAACTGTACTGTACGTAATAAGATTCCCACTCAGCAAAAAACAACATCTTTGTGTTTGATATCGTCCTTAAATGGAGGAGCGGGTTTAGGTGGGACTGTCTGCCCTAATTAGCAGACAGAGTCAATGTACCCATTCTCTCCCAAGGTTTTTTTTTTTGGGGGGGGGGTTTTGTTTTTTTTTTTTTTTTTTTTTTTCCCCCCTGTTGCAGACATTAAGTTTGCTATATAACAGAATCTTCCATACAACACAGTCTATACTTTGAATTTGATAATTCTGTGTACAGTTCTACAGTTTAATTATGTAAATGAAATTCCTTGCATAAGTACAATCAGAATTCTCGTTATATTGTAAATAAAAAGTGAACTCAATGTCATAGTGCATTCAAGTCGTGATATCGTCCTTAACCATGCTTGAAGACCAATGATTACAGAAGCTTAGAATACTCTGGCTCTTATCTCTGGAACAAGTTACCAGATCACATTCGAACATGCTCTAAACTTTCTACATTCAAAAGCCTACTTAAGACCCATCTTTTCACTTGGTCTTTTTTAAATTAATCTGCTTTCTTTGTAAAGCGCCTTGAGCAGTGACTTTTGTCTGTAGACTGATTTGGTGCTATATAAGTCTCATTTATTATGATCATTATTATTATTAAATGGCGGGTGGGGTTAAGGTGGGACTGTCTGCCCTGAGAAGCAGGCAGAGTCAATGTACCTGACTCTCTCCCTTTTTATTTTCTGTGGCACACAGTTTGCTGTGTAACAGAATCTTCCATTAACACAGTCTATACTTTGACTTCGATAATTCTGTATAAAGTACAACATTTTAATTATATGTAAATGAAATTCCTTGCATAGGTACAATCAGAATTCTCATTAGAGTGTAAAATAATAAAAGGGGACTCAATGTCATAGTCCCCCTTCATCTTTAGTAAAGACCGAACAATTTATGGTTAACAATGAAAGATGTCTCTGAAGGAGGTCATTGTCTCAAAGAACAATGGACAAGAGTTTCCTCGTAGTTATTAACACAGCTTATTAGTAAATCTATACATAGCAAGGTCATTTCTCCTTGACACATCTGCATTAGCAAACAAAAATGTCTTAATTGCAGACAAAACCAAACAATACATGATCATCAACGATCAAAATCTCAACCCCCTGAGACTATGTCCTTCATAGTGAGGTGAAGATTTACAATTCCGCCCATATTGTTACAAAATACGAGGATAAGCCACCGACATTTGGTGCATGCTCCTGTACGATATTGGTAAAATATGTCGACTCTAGCACGGTCTCGGTTAATGCGTCACGAATTGATTGAGGCTCTTAGCCAATCGAAATAGATTACATTCAATCGGTAAACCATATCTGGAATTTAAGGAACGATATTGCCGGTAATCTGACCTTGTTTGGAATGAGGTGTAACAGAAGTGTTAGACACCACC
>KN889216.1:17336-35593 GCA_000934455.1 Apostichopus parvimensis | reverse complement strand
TCTCTGATGAAAATTCAATAAATAGATCAATACCTTAATTGAAAGTAAACCGGGAGGCTCCACTTGGCCATAAAAGTCGTGAAGCTATGATGACTTCGTAACCTCTTCACACTCGCTTGAGTTCCACACTGTCTCTCAAATCTATCGACAAACTCCATCGCCAACAAATATTTCTGCACGTTGAGAAAATTTAAAATAGCAAGAGATGGATTAGTAATCAAAGATATATATTCAGCAATCTACGGTTGTATCAAGTTTAATGTTCAAAGAGCCTTGCTGTACGTGACAACAACTCCCCGACTATGACAGATACTATGTATGTTAGGCTATGGTAGAAGTCAATATCAATTTCTCTCTTTTCTTTTGCAAGAAATAAGACTTTTGGTTATTGAAAATTGTTTTGAAAAATTGAATGAATTTGTACTCAATTTATAACTCAATGTTATGGATTTGGTAAATCCATCGAAGAGCTGATATTTGGTCGAAGATGACGGTGCTTGAAGATGAACTCACAATGAATAAGTGAAAAGTAGATAATAGCATATGTACATTACAATGGGGTGCCACTAACACTGGTCACAAGAATTGCTACAAACCAGACCAATACCAAGTTTGAAAACTATGCTTAATTATTAAACAAAGAGAGTAAGGTCAAGGAGCAACATAATTAGTGCATTCTCAGGCATTATGCATTAATTACCTCATGGAATGTGTTTGGGTTACCAGGAGCAAATATTGAGGACGTCCTGGTCTCTAGGCTGTTGGCTATCTCAGGCCAAACTGCATTCACTAGAAAGTCATAACCTCTCACCACTTCTTCACCTTTTGGGCTGTTTTATTTTTTTTGGAGGAAAAAATAAATAACTTTTAATTGTTCCATCAGATCTTTGTGAATAATTTTGCAAGTTGTACAATTTGCTTACATAGCTACAACGATTGTTTCAGTGGAGATAACGAAGCTTTCCAAACAATTATGGGTCATGTTTTGTTTACCAGTCAACTAAATAACTTTACTACCTATCATATCTACAATGCAAAACCAGTTGAATCCCAAAATCAAGTAAACAAGATCATCAACTCCTGAGAATATTTTTTACTTTATGACACAATGGGTGGTCACATGAGGACAGTTACACACAGCGGTACTTTAGTGAAGTTTTCCTTTTCCCTTTTAATTCCTAGCAAACTCTTTAATTTCAAGGTATATTGATCTTAGTTCACTGCTAAAAATCAACCGCTGCATATTCATGAAAATACTTCTATGACCAGCCAGTTGGGACAATTTTCTAATGCTAATACCACTATATACTGTCCACCCGGATCACGCTTCCAAGCACTCGTACTGACAGTGTAATCAGTTCCTAACCTTCACCTGATAGAATCAGGATATTGGTACTGCTCATACTGTCAGTATTAGTGCTTTGAAGCAGAACATAAATGTACAGTTAAGACAAAAAAATCGCATTCAACTGGGTGATTTGATCATTATTTGATAAATGCTCTGTGTACTTCACACATGCAAAAATGTATTTCAAGTGGCATTTCAAAATTCAAGTTGATGAATTATATCTAACCATAGTATTTTGCAGGGATGTAGGAGGTGAGGGAGAAGAGGTGGGTGGGGGGGAGGGTAATGGGCATACATCATATCCCAAATAATTTACCTTTTAAACTATAAATAAATGAAGGATATACATTGCACAATTTCAGAGTACTTTCTTTTTCTGAAACATGTTTTGTACGAGAGAACAACAATTTTCCAAAATTGCAATAAAAATGTACCTCTCAGTAAGTCGGACCCTCCTATGCCTCTGTTCTGTACACAAAGGGTACTGTTTCATATTTATAATATTACAGCATTTCTGCCGATTTTCAGATCACTTTACTACGCATGCAAATACACAAATGATCATAAAAATTGCAATGATGATGATTAGTTTATTATCAACAACCCTCAATCTGTTACCCAAGTTACCTTTGGCTGGCACACGTGACCTGTCGTATAAGTTGACAGTGCTTGGGTACATACTCCAGTATTTTCGAGAACATCCCCTTTAATCCCTGAGGATGGTTCTGCAGAAAGCCTTCGTTGATTATCTGTCGAAAGGGGGAAAACCCACAATGAGATAAACTGTGTTTATACTAAACTTGTGACACAAAACATTTTATTTACATACCTACAGTTAATGCAGGTTTCTATTTATACTGATTTACCTCTGTAGAATAAAAAAGTACATTTTCCTTCTTTTTTTTCCTTTTCTTTTCAGAAGATGAAGGGGAACATTGTTGGGTTTGTAAACCGATATGTTTCTTCGAAAGCCTTAATCCAAGTCCATGCTTCATTCATTTATTCAATGCTTCATATTTACTCACCTCTGATTTTGAAATGAAAGTAGCTAAAAACTTGAAGGCTCTTTGGAATGAAGAGAGCATGTATACAGGCTTGACTACAGATACTAATCTACATGTGCACAACTCACCTCATCCATAAATGGCTTGACAGCTACCTGCTGATAAAGAGCCTCAGCATCCTTCATCTTATCGATGGTTGCGTACGTTCGAAGACACTGCTTCAAGATCTGAGGCTGTGCCGACTCTAAGCTGTCTTTGAAAGATCTCTCCAAGCTATGTTGTAGGGTGACGGTAATGGATGCAATCCGCTGTAACACAACCAGCAGTAACAGCAATACCTCTCAGAAACTAACGGTTTTGAGTGTTTTTAAAAGTCAATGAGTGATTGATATGCCGACACATGTGCCCTATATTTTATACATTGAGGTTATTGCTTAATGGTGCAAGTTATGCATTTAGCATTAGATGATAATACTTGGCTGTCTAGAAACAACTAAATGAGGCTCTCTGTTGTGAATAAAACTTTCTTGGAATTCTTTGGTATCACAACTGTCCTGAAGTTTGAAAGAAGAACCAGTATTTACTTAGAACAAGCCACTCCCTCAGTTTAGATGAAATAAACAAAATGCTCTTTGAATTGTAACATTCCCATGTTGCTCTTAAGTTTACCTAGCAATTGTACCCCCACTAATGCATCATCTTGTCTTGTTTATCACTTCATGCATTCTCCAATGCTTCGTAACCATACCGGGTGGTAAATACTTACAGGTCGTATTTTCTCTACTAGAGGGAGTCCTTTACTTTGAGTGACATAATATTGCAGTTGATTGAATTCTGAGGCAACTCTTTCAATCTGCTGTCCGGTCAATTCCCTGTAAACGAAATAAAATAAATCTGTGATATAAACATGTTCATAGCAGCTGCTATGTACCCTGGTAGAATTAAAAAACAAGTAACCAATATTCATTGTTAATTTGTTATATGAATTATGAAGCAATCTAATGTGTATTATATTAGTCTACAGAACAGTTACCAAAGAAGCTAAGCAACAGCTAGGACTGCAAACTAACACAACTCTAACCAATTAACATATAACAATTAATTTGTCACATAAATTAGCCTATAAGGAAGCAATTCATAAATGTGGCATAAGCTAAATGGTACAAAGATTTAACTTTGAGTTGGCAACTAAATGTGTAGTGCTCTTAACATTGAATATTTAACAAGTAGGGAAAACAGTTAGGTGAGAAAATAGTAGATTTATAAAAGATTCAATTTACCACCTTGTAACAGGGTACTAACCCATCACATGAACCTTCTTGTCCCTTAAACTTTATTTTTTCTATTACTTGAGTGCGATCCCCTCCCCCACCCCCAATTCTACCACTAACCCTCTACCCCCTCCTTCACACACACGCACACGCTACCTCTTTGTAACAGAGTGACAACAGCACTTACTCTTCATCGCATGCTGTATCTACTTTTCCCTGAGCATTTGCCTTATTCCTTTCAGGGACAGATGGAATTTCAACCTTTCCACCCCCACCCCTGAAATGCTGCCAATCACCTCACCTCCCCCTCCCCCCACCCCTTGGCACATACATATGATACCTTCCCGTTAAGTATGAGAACAAAACTTACACTTCCTCTGAATCTGCATCTGCCCTTCCTATCTTCAATATAAGTTCCATTTTTTCCACTGATTTTTCAATGTTTATCAACCTCTGAAGGAGTGCCTAGGACATCAATGGAAAGATATGTGAAAACATGGCAGTCAATCGTCCTTCAGTCAAAATGTTGTAATTTGTCCTGACATTTTTTTAAGTTACAAAATCAACTCAACAAAAGTGCAAACAGACAGTAGTCATGATGATACAGGCATTCAAAGTGTTGAAAGAATTTCATTGCTTTAAGAAATTTCGGGGTTTAAAGAAAGAAAATAAATAAAAGCAGGACTCAAAAATATTCCATTAACTTTTTAAAAATATTTTTTAAAATATTTTTTATTATTATCAATAACAAAAAAAATTAGAAATCTATCAAGGAGGACAAAAAAATTGTTTAATGTTAACATTGGATCCATTAGTGCCATTAATTAATAATACATCAATAAACCATCAGAAATAAACTATTGTGTTTAACTCATTAAAAGTTACCTTTTTCTCTCCGATTTGCTTTCTCTCTTCCATCTTCTTCTCCACAATTTCAATGGCCCCATCCATTGCATTCTGGACACTCTGTAAGTAAGCATGGCTCATGTTTAATATCAGTGTCAAAACAGATGCTTAACCCGAGTTTAGACTCATTTTACTTTGTTTAACAGATATTGTTCGCAGCCTAATACTAGGCCTCATTCCCTAGCTCTTTGTTGTAACAGTTACGTTCTCTAATATTTTTGAGAACAAAGAAAAAGAAAATATGTATATATATAATATATAATATAACATGGCATGCTAATATCATTTTTAAACCACTATGCCAGCTTATTATAAAGCAAACATTTAAATATTTAGCATAACAAAACAAAGTTAAGATAATGATTAAAATTGGAAGCAAACTGGCTAAAATCATTGGGATTTGAAGAAAGTGAACTTTGGATAACAAGCTGCAGTTCCATCGGCGGAGCCAAACAGCCCAGAATTAGAACCGACAAATCATTTCCTATTACTTCGGGATAGAGTAGCTGATCAAAACCCATAGAATTGTGAATATCTTTCAAAGAGAAAGCAAGATTGATCAGCCATTTTGAACAACTTACCAAGATTTCTTCCTTCAGTTGACCAAGTGGGACTGATAAGTTAGTGATTGCCTTATCCATACCAACCTTAGCAAGAAAAGAAAAAAGGTGGTTTAAAATACTTCCCTTTGCTGATTTGGAAATGGTTGAAATGTCATCACTTTCCACACATCACAACTACAACCAAGATAATATCTAATAAAGTTAAATTTTACAAGAGAATGACAACAAAATGTAAGTCTTTCAGAAACAAACTGTAGTGGCAAAGCTGCTTATTTGGCCTTCCATAGAAAGTCATTTATGTTTTGTTTTTTTGCAGAGACGTCTCAACCATTTGTGGAGATTTTGAATCTACATACCAAGTTGGATGAGAGATTAACAAAGTCAGCATAGTCCTTGTTTATCAGCTCCACCATAGCATTCTTGAGAGTTCTAAAGTACAAGTGGAGATCCTCCCGCAATGTCTCAAGCTGAACCCTTCTCCGACAGTCTGCTACAAATGCATCTACATCAAAGTCAGGCTAAGGTAGAAAGGAAAATGCTGAATTAGTTTTCTTTTCACATGGGTGGAGGAAGAGGGGGAGCTTCTCCTAGGTAGGTATTGTTCTTTGATCCATTTCTATTTCTTGAAAACATACTATACACAAGGGTCATGAGTACGGGTGGCCAGAAGTCATGAGCCATTAGGCTGGACAGTCCAGCAGTTTGTGCACCACGTCCATTGGGCATGACCTCTCGCTGGATGAATATAGGCCTATGTCCAATATATCTAAGAAAAGGATTTGAAGCAAACCTAAACAATCAATATTCGATATTTATGGAATTAATATTAAGCCAAACATTTTGAAACTACTTAACTTTGTTGGCAGAACTGCCAATGAATGAAGGTCTAACCTACATGAGTTCCCCTCCCCCTTCCCTCCCGCCCGCCTCCAAAAATAAATACTGTTCCAATGCTTTTTCTAGCATACCCAAATATTGAATAGAGCTCCGTCTGCACTTAGACATTGTCAATTGTCCTAGACCTAGGCTAATGTAGACTTGGCCTAGATGTTACTGTAGTGTTAAGCCTAACGTTACTCGTTAGCCTAGATGCTTACTGTCATGAATTCCTCCTTATCGAAGCAGAGGGTTGTCGCTTCGACAGGGAACAGTTTCAGATCGAGCGTCATGATGCTCCACCTTGCTGCCTCACTCGATCGAAAGTTACTGTACTACTGAGGTCTTGTTTCACATTTTCGTACAAAATAGTTGCTCAAACTACAAATTGGTATCGCCTAATGTTGTGCTACCTTGTTCTATACTATCAGATATAGGGTGCTAAGCCTACGCATTGAATGCTACTGCACGCAAAAGCAATGCAAAATACCCGTAGGCTGCAAGTTGGCCACGGACACCGTGTCAGTTTAGTCAAGTTTACAAATTGTTTCTACACCTAGAAAAAATGCATAGCGCCATCATCACAACGTGATTTTGCTGTTGTCAAATTTATGCTACATCTCTTTCTCATCACAGAGTACAGTACCGTATATGAAGTTATGACTTACAAGAGAATTAAGAATGGTTGCAAGTTTCGTCTTTTAGAGACCAAACTCAACAAATTTGTCCAATGATTGGCGTTATCGAAGAGCTTAGCTACAGGAATATGAATAGACGGCTCTGCTAGCTCGCTATGTGTAGTGCACAAAAATTTCAGTGCATGACATGATCCGTCGTAAATGTTGGAAGAGCGAGATACTTTATGATATATTCCGATTGATTTATGTTGTCTTTTATGCCTTTGTTAGGCACTGAAAATCGTTCAAATTACGGAATACGAAGTATAACTTGAATATATTCTTTCGTACCTTGCATACCAAACTGAAGAAATAAGAACATACACTTGATGGGGTATGGTTTTACAAGTTAATCTCTATTGACCGGAAGTAACTATTTACCTCCAAACACCACAGGAGATACATACAAAATATGCAGAATAAAGAGTGTGCTAGGTGTAGGCTAATTGGTGAAGTTGATTTTTGGATTCGATCAATATCGTAACCTTTGCATTCACGATGGCGTATGTGTGTATATATGTGTGAGTGTGTGTGTGTGCGTTTGTGACACCCAGCTTGTAAACACGATATCTCAAGAAGGGAAAGCTGGACCATGTTCATGTTTGCTGTGTGGATGTACCACATTGAGTACAAGAAGCTTATTGTTTTGTGTGGAGGTCAAAGGTAAACACTATATCTTAAGAAAGGAAGCTTGGGCAGACCTCATATTTAGTGTGTAGAAGTACCACATTGAGTACAGGAAGCCTATTGTTTTATGTGGAGGTCAAAGGTCATTTAGGGTCACCAGAGTCAAATTGTGAAAACCTTGTAACCACAATTGCTCAAGAAAGGAAGCTTGGGCAGACCTCATGTTTAGTGTGTAGAAGGATCACATTGAGTAAAAGAAGCCTTTTGTTCATGGTGGAGGTCAAAGGTCATTTGGGGTCACCAGGGTCAAAATGTGGACACCTTGTAAACAAAATATCTCAAGGAAGGGAAGCTTGGGCTAAACTCATATTTATGTGTACATGTACCACATTGAGCACAAGAAGCCTATTGTTTTCTACGGAGATCAAAGGTCATTTAGGGTCACTAGGGGTCAAATTGTTAAAACCTTGTAAACACTATATCATAAGAAAGGAAGCTTGGGCAGACCTCATATTTAGTGTGTAGAAGTACCACATTGAGTACAGGAAGCCTATTGTTTTCTGTGGAGGTCAAAGGTCATTTAGGGTCACCAGGGGTCAAATTGTGAAAACCTTGTAAACACAATAGCTCAAGAAAGGGAGCTTGGGCAGACCTCATGTTTAGTGTGTAGAAGGATCACATTGAGTAAAAGAAGCCTATTGTTCATGGTGGAGGTCAAAGGTCATTTGGGGTCACCAGGGTCAAAATGTGGACACCTTGCAAACAAAATATCTCAAGGAAGGGAAGCTTGGGCTAAACTCATATATATGTGTACATGTACCACATTGAGCACAAGAAGCCTATCGTTTTCTACGGAGATCAAAGGTCATTTAGGGTCACTAGGGGTCAAATTGTTAAAACCTTGTAAACACTATATCTTAAGGAAGGAAGCTTGGGCAGACCTCATATTTAGTGTGTAGAAGTACCACATTGAGTACAGGAAGCCTATTGTTTTCTGTGGAGGTCAAAGGTCATTTAGGGTCACCAGAGTCAAATTGTGAAACCTTATAAACACAAGAAAGGAAGCTTGGGCAGACCTTATACTTTTACTTCACTCCCCTCTTACCTGTCTCTCCACACTAGCACATCTTCCTTAACATAATATCGTAAGGGAAGCTTGGGCAGACCTTATATTTGTTGTGTAGACGTACCACATTGAGTGCAGGAAGCCTAATGTTTTTGGTGTAGGTCATAGGTCATTTGGGGACAACAGGTCAAATCATGACAACCTTGTTAACATGATATTGCAAGAAAGGAAAGATGTCATATTTGGTTTGTAGATGTACCATATTAAATTAAAGGAGCCTATTATTGCTTTTGGTGGAGGTCAAAGGTCATTTGAAGTCAGCAAATGCCAAACATTTACTTCACTCCCCTCTTACCTGTCTCTCCACACTAACACATCTTCCTTAACAAAATACCGTAAGGGAAGCTCGGACAGATCGCATATTTGGTATGTAATTGTACCCCATTGAGTACAAGAAGCCTTAATGTTATGGGCGGAGGTCAATGTTCGTTTGAGTTCACCAGGGGTCAGATTATAATACCATGTTTTACACAATATTTCAACAAGGACTGATGTCGTATTTAGTATGTTGATGTATCTATCACATTTAGTACAAGACACTGTTGAGGTGAATGGTCATTTCAGGACAGCCTGTGTCATTGTGAATTTATTGTTTGTCACATCGCACTGCTTTTCACCATATTACTAATATCAAGTATGTTGTACCTCACTATACATTACGTCAGATTCATGCAGAAAATAGCTCATGTTACATCATCGAAACAACTATGCATTTTTAAATTCTGGTTAAAAAGTAATGCCATTTTTTAAGGGAAATCTAGTCGTCCAAGGGACCAAATTTCTGTTCAGAACACCAAAACCAACTTTTGTGGTCTTCCTGTGAAAAACTATGCCGGACTACTAGTTTTTCACATCAAATTCATATTGCATTGTAACTAACTACCACCCAAACAACCCCCCCCCCCCCCTCAAATAAAAATAGATAAACTGATAAATAGTATCCACCGTCTGTCACTTTGGAGATAATGGTAATAGACAACAATAGCAGTAGACCTAATCCATCCTAGATCCACCCAAATGGGAGCTTTACTGGCACAAGGCTGCTCTTCTATTCACCAAACACACATCTCTCCTACAGTCTGCATCTTGATCATTCTTTGTTTATTTTTGCTACATTGTTCAGACAACCAAATGTGCTGTTCAGACAGCCAAAATGTACAACCTGATTGCCAGATGCACAAGCATGATAAATCAAAAAAAAATTTGCCCTGCATTATGTTAGTTTGCAATGGCAAGTAAATGCACACAAAGCATAATCCTCAGGGTGATAAGAATTCTTCAAAATACAAATCTGAGCATGCCTGTTTCATCTTTGTTAAACCACAACATCCCTCATTGCAGAAAAATGATACCAGCAAACATATCTGGTCATGAAAGTTGATTTCATGAATTCTGATTTTGCATCACAGCTCTCGTTTGTTGTGATAACTTTTCAATTAGAAAAGACGAAGGCCATACATGCATTGTTGCAACACCAGAAAGAGGAGGCAACTACAAAAGTCAACTGGTGACCTCATAGACAAAATTTATGGTCACTTCAGTTCATTTCCATGTGGGACTATTCCAGTTAACATTGAGATCAACAGGGAACCACTCATAAGGTACTATGAGGAATTTGCCACAGGTCTTGAACCTCTTGTAGTAATTACGTAAATATAAGACACATTTATAAGTTTTGTAATTCTCAGGTTCAACATTGATAATGACTCACACCATTAGGAAAACAAAACTAAAAAGACCATTTTGAAAGGGAAGGACCTATTTCTTAATTAAAAGTTGTGAGGCTCTTGTCATTTCTCATGCTTGCTACAGTGTGATCTGGTACAGTTCAATTCTGACATAAAGGGTAGGCGTTCTTGATTTGTGAATGGCGCCATCTTATGAACTTCCATGGATAATATCTAACTGTCGTCGCAATGTCGTCATCTCTTTTCATCCTCTTCATCAGAATCGGAGTCTGAGTCGGAACTTGAATCTGAATCTGAATCCGACGAGCTATCTTCTGTTTTCTCTGTCTCTTCTGGTGGTGATGATGAAGTTTCATCAACTTCATCTACTTCGTCTGACGACGATGATGATGATGATGACGACAAGCCGGCTCTCATTTCCTCCTGTTCTTCTGGTAATGATTCTTCTAGCCCCTCTGGGGTTTTAGTAAGGTGCTCTGGCATTTGCTCTATTGAACACTAGCAAAACAAGCAAAAGATGTATTACGTTGTAAGTAAGAAAGGGTAAGAAAAACATAGTCCAACTAAACATGTAAGCTGAAAGCACTTAAAAACTATGTTGAAATGTAAAGAATTTTCATACGTTCCATGCAAGCTGTCTATTGATACTTGGTATTTCAGTTGGTGGCAGTTGACAGTATATATGTTGTATTCTAGCCAGATGATAGTTCTGTTCTGGACACAATTTTAAGTTGAACAGGTTCGGCAGTATAATCCATGTTTTTCACTATCATGGTAGTGTGTATGTTTATTGACATGCTATGGTCACATTTCAAAGTCCGGACATGTTGTCAGCTGTTTTCCATCATGGTTCATTAGGAAGCTAATGCAGGTCCCCGCTCGTCATTACTCCCAAATTAGGGAACGGTATTGAACTACCATTTACCAATTAAATTACAGAACCCTTCATTTTCTTAGCATGACAACTTTTACCTGTGTCAAAGTTAACCTGCTAAGGACATTGGTGAAATAGGATATGTTTATAAATAACTCACCTTTTTGACTTGCATTGCTAGTCCTTCCGGTAGATTCCTCTCAATATATTCCAAGAACACACCGGCTGTAGTGCCAGTCAGATGCTTTAACTGCAGACAACATTAGAGAGCCCAAATCATAAAGAAAATGTCAACACCTTTGTCTTGAAAAGGTGGGAGTGCTACATTGTTATGAAGGACACAAACACATACACAAACAACAAAACAAAGAAAGGGTCATAATGATACTCTAAGTAAACTCCGTACATCATAACTTTTCCTTCCCCTCACCATGAGATGCTATGTTTCAGTTCCAAAATATAATGTAACAATGTTAGAAGTAGCTTTGAGACCATGTACTTTTCTTCAAAGAAAACCCAACAGTTTTATCCATTTCTTTCTTATTACCTTAGATTATCAAACCCATTGCTCTCAGTGCAGGTTGCACTTTAATACTATATTTCACTTTTTGATAAAAAATTACCCTATATGCTATATTGCAGTCTCATCCATCAAAACAGTGTAGCTACAACGTCTACCACAAAGGTCAATAAATGTCACTTCCAAGGCCTCAAATTGAAGGTTAATTACTGGCTAAATGCCAATATTTTATGGATTGTGTATTTTGCCAGTAGGACACTTGCAATTTCCTGCCAGTAAACATGAGGAACTGAAACACAGGGTAGGTCGGTTAACGATCATCAGTCAAAAAACTGACATGATATTCATAAGTAACCTAAGCCTTGTATTACTGCTTATCATCAGCAAATAATATTGGGCTGCTCCCATAAGCCTGTATAGTAAACTGATGTGTACTGTAATTCAGGAAATTGCCATTGATATCTTCACTATAGCCAGTAGATTATTAAAGCTCTGGTATTTTTTAGCAAGTGGGCTAAAACTGTGACATTCTAGGACTGCTTTCTCAGAGAAAGATAATATGAAAAAGGAATTAATGTATTGAACAACCACTCATTTTTTGGGGGTATTTTGTTGTACTGTCATGTATTAAATTGCGACTGAGTTCATACTTTATACATACCTTCATAAGCCTATAGTTTGTTCTCATCTCATACTGGACTCTGTGCTTCTTGTAAATATGTCTGGATTTTAACAAAGTCAACCTGTAGATGTCTCGACCTGGATTTTCCCTGAATGGATGGAAAGGTCATCGAATAGATTCAAGTGCGAGTTTTGTGGAAGATTAAATGAAAATATGTACATTCTGGCAATAATATGAGAAATAGATTTAAGAAATAAGATTGGATATAATCTGTGTATTTGTTCATTTATAGCACAAAACAACAATTACAAAAAACTCATTCTGTTTTGGTATGATACATCTTGAATAATGCTTTGAGGGCTCGTGCACAGTGGCATTCAATGAGACCCAGGTCAGGCAATGATGTCAAAGGCCATATTTTGAAGTCTTCATGATTTTTAAGTATTTAGTTGAATGACGATACATTTTTCTTATCACAAATTAATCTGGGGCCCGTCATTGACCCCAGGACCTGGGTTGCAGCCCCTCCCCTGTACTGAGTATTGACCATTAACCCTCAAGTCAGGCATGTTTGTACACTAAATATACTTGACCCAAAACAACGTCCTACTTCCCAATGACAAACCTAGACGATTCATATCCAGGGGATACTTCAGTGAAACAATTATACTTACAGTATGATATTTCTGTAGGTTGGGTATAGTTTGGCAGGGTGGGTGAGACAGCCACAGGAAATAAATACACAAACATACCCCCAGTGTCTCTGCTGTCTTACTTTCGACTTGTGTGTCTTCAATTATCAAACAGACCCCCCCCAACTCCCCCCAAATTCCCCCAACTCCCCTCTTACCCGCAATGCACTACAATTGAGTAAAACAAACATGTCATATTTGACGATAGTGAATTCTAAAATACAACATTGAAATTTGACAAAGGTTTCCTCACTTACAATATCTCAAATTTTACATCTAATTCTTTGGCTGCAGATGACACGAATGTCTGATAACTATCCAGAACAGCATTGTCGTGACCTTTGACCTTGAGCTCTATCCACTTGAAGAGTTGATCTTCTTCCTCTTCCTCATTAGATAAATTCTGATTTTGGGCGAAAACAGAAGATGAATTGCAAATACGGTAAACGACACATAGCCAAATAACATCATTTATGGAGGGATTCTGATAAGTTGTACAGACATGCCTGAATTCTTTCTCTGACTGAAAGGTGATAATGATCCATATGTATAAAGACAAGTGAGAACCCCATCCTCTTTACAATGGTGTTCAGAACAGAATCAAATAATCCGCACGAACATTAACATTTAATATCGGTTGTATATACAACTGAGGAAAAACTGTTTTCTGACCATTCAAGATTCAGCTAAGCTTGAATCTTGTTCAAGGTATCATATAAAAAGTGGGTGTTCAGAAGTAAATTAAATAATTATGTCCTAAAATAATAAACACTTTTCAAAAAGATTGCGGACCGCTGCACTAAGTGCTTGCACATTGCAAGGAGAAGGAACAATTCTTGTCCAGCAATTGTTCTAACATATCTTCCCTGTAAGACCCTCTGACAGTACACGCTACTTAAATCTACTTAGAGTTAATTCTCCATTTTGAGTAGCAACAAGTACTCACCGCATCACTTGAAGAATATCTGGCGACTGATATTCCTGGAAGCATCCTTTGCAGAGAACAGTAACAGCCTGTTTGGAGATAAAGATTACCAAAAAAAGAAGAGATGGAAAATATTTATTCAGTAAAAAAATCAGTTTACAAAAGGATACAATGGAACTCAGTTGTGATGGTAAGTTCCAAATGTGTGTTCGAAGTTCTACAAATTTCGGTATTTTGAAGTATTGATACAGAAGTAGACTTTTGCTCAAGTGAATTGGATAAGAGTTACCCTTTTATAGGTATCAATTACATCGTCACATTTAAGCACAAAGTCCTTTGGATGAACCAAGTGAGAGCTATCACGATGGTCTCTAGATGGATATGAAGCAGGAGTACAACAGCATGAGTCTGAGTACAAGTAGAGTTCACATGGGAATGAGCTCAAGTGAATTGGATGAGAGTTACCCTTTTATACGGAATCAATTATATGGTCACATTTACACATGAAGCCCTTTGAATGAACAAAGATAAGTAGTGAGAGCTATCACTATGGTCTCCAGATGGAAAGAAGTACAACAGCATGAGCTTGAGTACAAGTAGAGTTCACATGGGAATGAGCTCAAGTGAATTGGATGAGAGTTACCCTTCTAGGAAGGTTAACAACATGGTCACGTTTTACACAAGTAACACCCTGAAAGAACCAAGGTTGGAGAGTATGGAATTTCTCTAGACAAACTTGTAGTACCAGTACAACAGCCTGAGTCTGATTACAAGTAGAGTTCATGTGAGAATGAGTACAAGCATGAGTACAGAATCACAATATGTCCGTTTCCAGATCACCGTACTTTCAGGAGCAGCTCTAAATTTCTTATATTAAAAGATATTCAAAAGTTTATCTCATCCTACTGGTTCTTCCAAGAAGACAATTATTGTTAAGACTTATTGAAAAGTTTTTAATATGGATTTCTTTAGATAGACTTGCACTTCTCATGACATAGATGAGTAAATTACTAATATACAAAAAAAAAACTGACCTTTAACATCCTTTAAATGAGATAGCTGGGAACAACATCTACAATGAACAGAATCTGGTAAAGCCCTGTAACCAGGAATAAGAAGGAAAAAAGAAAGGAAAACATTATGCCAAAGTATAGTTGTGACTTTCACCCTTTTTTTTTTCTTTAATTTTATTCAAATTCTTAAAATAGGCAAAAATTTAAATTTCATAGAGATATTAACATTGTTTCAATTAAGTTTTGACAGACACACATACAGACAGATAGATAGATACTGGTAGACATATTGCCAGGAAAACAGCATCATATTTATGTAACATAGACAGTGATTGGTCAGCACATAGGTGTGACCAAATCTAGCTTTATGATTGGTAAGAAGCCTCATGTGGAAAATTTACATCTCAAGGTGTAGGATCTCCATGTACTGGATATACCACATTAATTTCCTATACCAATGTTTTGTTAAGAAAATCATTTAGACGATAAAAGAGCATTTTTAAAATAGCAAGCATGGCAAAATAACTTTGTCTATGTAAGCTTAGTCCATATCTGCAAAGAGAAATATTCTGTCATGATTTTGATATAAAGTTGACATTCTGTAAAATTTATACCTATTTGTTACTAAGACTGGTGTCCATAAGTGCAGAGAACTGGTCCTGTGATGAAGTGATCTTCCTATGATGTTGCTACATTGTCTTCCTGTCTGTACAATATAAAATACAAATTCTCATAATAAACTGCAGGACACACAAATATCTCAAAAATCAAAAACACTCAGTCACTAAGTCCTGACCAGAATTGCAGAGAAACTTTCTATGATTGAAAGATTCAAACATGTGATTGGTCCCATTATTACACAACAGACTTTACTACTTAATAATAAATAACATTGGTTGATGTAGCATTTAAAAGTTTCCAATGAATCTTAAAGTTAACGACTTGTTTTGGTCAACTTCCTGGAGCATTACTGCTCACACTCTGAGGGAACAGGTGGATAGGTACATAACATGGATAGGCCTATAAAGGCTAAGTCCAAATCATCAGTAACATTGTATTTGTGAAGTCGGTACTTTCGTCATGAAAAATGGGTGCCATCTTTTTTTGGGGAAAACAAACATGATACTGTACAAATTCTCATTCTAACCTACAATATTTGCTCCTAACTTTTGATTGTAACAAAAATACACCTTCAATAAGGTAGCATAGCTATTATCAGCTCTACGGTTAATTATATATGTTTGCGTCCATTGTAAAGAATGAAGACAAATCTACAAATGATTCATTGTAAAGTTTTCTTAACGTACTTATATGTTTCTTTTTCAGCATTTGTAACTCAATTGAGGTCTACCCCTATAATGCCTCATGTTACTTGTTTATAGCACTTTGTGAATTAGTCTTAACGTTAGGCCTTATGTTTCTTGCTAGTGTTAGGCTAACAGTAACACCTTGGCAAATGATAAGGTCAAATCTCTCTCACTGTTTAATGCCCTATGGTATGCGCCTGTATCACAAGAGTGTAAGGAACAAAATAAATACATGGAATGGTGTCTGAATTAAGTTTTCCTGACAGGTACCTACTTTCAAGGACATCAATAGAGGTAATTGGGTCCGGAAGATCAGCCTTACTGATGCAATGGAAGTCGCCATTTTCTATCGAATTGAAGTCATTCACCGATATCAGATATATATTCAAAACAGTGGTCTTCCTTTCTAGATGTCATGTGGTGCGCCAAACATGCAAATATCACCTCTGAACATCACTAATTGTAAGAAATTTAGAATGTTAATATTTTCTCATTTCATGCAGTGAAAGAAAATACCTTAAAAATATTTTGTTGTCATGTACCTTTGGGGGGGGGGGGAGAAGGTAAACACTGCCCAGATTATTATTTTCAGTCTAGCTTATGCGACATTAGTCGGGAACATTTTGCAGTTTGTCACGAAAATTATGACGGTATGGGGGAAAGCAGTTGTCAGGAACATTTTACAGGCTGCCGTGGTGAATGATCGTCATCCGGTTTCTCGGAGTGGAACATTTTAATGCCCATCAGGACGATCAGTGGTGTCACTATATGGTCCATGATTCCCCAGGCTGTCGAGTAGAATGGTTGTCGCACGGTTTGTCGGGGGAGTAGTGGTACTGTATGAGTCAGGCGTGTAGCCAGCCTTGGTGATGTGAGTAGGGAAAGCCAAAATTTGTAAAAACTAAGGTCTAGGCCTCAGAATTCACAATTTCACATCTAAAAATTGTTTCTTTCCTGGGGAGTATCCCAGACCTCCTACAACGGAGTCGGTTTGAACGACTTAAGCGCTACACCGCCTCCATTTTATAACTGGAGCAGCCCTGTTTGTTTATAGATCAACTAGGAGTACGGGTTATGGAAAATTCGAGACATTTTATCGGGAAACATACTATAATAATAATAATCAATGATAATCAGGCAGTTGTTTTAACGACACTTAAGCGACCACGAATGGGGGGGGGGGGGGGACACATACGGCGTACGTTACCTCAGGTATTTTAGGAACGCTGTATGGTATTTCCGCAATCTGAACACCAGAGATAATGTTACAGCACTAGACGTGCGCGTCTGTCTTCATGTTTTTGTGCATGTGTAAGAGTTAAAGGAGTCGTGAATCTCGCGACTTCGGCGTGATACAAGGCTTTGCTGAAATCCTAATGACGAGCTTGGGATATATAAAGAGCTTCGTAAAGTAGGTTTGGCTTTTCTATCTCCTATCCAAAAAATATATAAACTATAAAGATCTTGTATACTTTTGTTCTTCACGTACTGATCATTAAAGAAACGGATTTAATGCTTACTTTGACGCCCAGGGGCGTCAATCCGATTTAAATCATGGGGGGGGGGGGACGTGATCGATTCGATATTCCGGCCTTAAGTACTATCTAAGCGGAGCGCCACCATCGGTTGGCGCGTAGCGTACCAAGAAAATTTCAGATTTCAATACCTGCCAGATCGCTGGCGATGGCACTTGCCAGGCTGGATAGCAGCCATCTAGTTGCGTGATTTCGGGAGAAAATGATAAATTCGTCACTCAGGAAATCTGCAATAAAGTTCATGCGAACTTCATATTTGGTGGATTATTTCTTTTATTAGTGATTCCAATTGACATGAACATTGGAACCCAGTGCAAGTTGACAAATGATGCAGCGAACTGGAACCCCAGTCCCATTTGGCCCTATGTTTCAGGATAGAGTACCCCTCGTTTGTTCGAACCCATGACAACTAACAATCTGTGAATAAATTTACTTCGAAATGGGCACATTACATTGCACCACGTCGGTCAAAGAATGACCCCAGGGCCTCAGATATAGGCCTATAGCAGGGGTGGGCAACCTTTTTCAATGAATGATTTTAGGAGTGAAATATTGGGAGGGCCGCACCTAACCAACGACCTGCTGTTGATTTCAAACCTTTGATTCCGAGGTCGTTCAGAGGGGGGCCAGGATGCCCCCCCCCCTCAAATTTGTTGTTCTACGGTCTAAACCCCCCCCCCCCC
>KN889214.1:0-19944 GCA_000934455.1 Apostichopus parvimensis | reverse complement strand
TTTGGGACAAACTTCATTTCCTTTACCATGGCTACAGATGTAAAGATCTCAAAATATCTAATGTGCTTCCGAAGACTTCTGTTATAATCTGTTTCTGTGAAGAATCCTGGTCAACCCTGCTACGATCAGTTCACAGCGTGATTAGCAGATCACCTCCAGAACTATTAGAAGAAATCATACTGATAGATGACTTCAGTCAGAGAGGTGAGTTCATCAAAGTCACCCCCCTTACCCCTCCCCTGTTATAATCTGTTTCTGTGACGAATCGTGGTCAACCATGCTACGCAAACTTCACAGTGTCATGAGTAGATCACTTCCAGAACTTTTAGAAGAAATCATACTTATAGATGGGAGGTGAGTTGATCGGGTTAACCCCCTCCTCACCCCTCCCCTGTGATAATCTGTTTCTGAGAAGAAACCTGATCAACCCTTCTATACGATCAATTCACAGCGTCATAAGCTGATCACTATTAAAACAAATCATACTGATAGATGAATTCAATCAAAGATAGAGAGAGAGAAAGAGAGGTAACTCGATCGGGGTTCCTCAAAACTCTCCGATCATTAGCCCTCCAGTTACGTTCTGCATTGCTTCCCCCCCCCCCCTCGTGGGGGAGCGGAGCATTCGATTATTTTGTATAACCATAGTTTTTCAACGGTGCCGAAATAGGTTTGATTCGTTTCCCCATTTAGATACTCTCTTCGGTGACTTGTCTTATGAAATTTTGTTGATCATTTGAATTAGCCTTAATATGCGTTCATTTTTAACCTCCACAGAACATCTGAAAGAACCATTAGACAAATATATGGCGCAATTTCCAATTGTGAAAGTTGTCCATTTAAAGGAAAGACATGGCCTTGTTCGTGCTAGGATAGTTGGCGTGGGGATGAGTAAAGCAAGTGTCCTAACCTTTCTTGATTCACACATTGAATGTTCGGTAGGCTGGCTTGAGCCCCTTCTACAACGTATCAAGGAAGACAAAAGGAATGTCGTATGCCCTATCATTGACGCCATTGACTCAACATCTTTACGGTAAGAATCAACGGCGTGACCACAATTTGTATATGGGGGGGGGGGGCTAAGTGGTATTGTCGCGGGGAGGGGTCCCCCTGCTGAAATGGACGGTGCTTAGAGGCAAAGGTGCTGTAGTTTGCGTTTTTTGAACAATATTGAAGATTTTTACACTTTTTATGGAACAACACATTTAAGTTACATTTTCCAAAAAATCTGTTGTGCTTTTTTTTATCATTATTATTCTGTCGGTGAATGATTGGGGGGGGGGGCTGATTTTGGTTGGCATAATATAATCTCCGTTACCACTACCTCCACAAATATTATCACCACCATTACCATCATCTCCATGATATTCTAACCATATCCACAATTGTTATCATCACCACCATCATCACCTCCACCTTCACCACTACCACCATCACGACACTGACAGTATCATCGCCACCACTAACGCAATCATCAACATCATCATCATCAACATCATCATCATCAACATCATCATCATCATTATCATCATCAACATCATTATCATCAACAACATCATCATCATCATCATCATTAACATTATCATCATCATCTATCATCATCATCATCAACATCATCATCATCAACATCATCATCATTATCATCATCAACATCATTATCATCAACAACATCATCATCATTAACATTATCATCATCATCTATCATCATCATCATCAACATCATCATCATCATCATCAACATTAGCATTATCATCATCATCTATCATAATCATAATCATCATCATCATCATCATCGTCGTCGTCAGCATCATCATCATCATCACCATCATCATCATTATCCGTGCACAGTCATCATCTTCATCTATCATCATCATCTATCATCATCATATACCATCATCATCGTCATCACCACCACCATCATCATCATCATCATATATCGTCATCATCGTTATCGTCATCATCATCATCATCATCATCTATCATCATCATCACCATCATCATCCTTCTACCGTCATCATCGTCATACCCTCACCACCGTGCACCGTCATCGTAATCACCATTCGTTGTCATTTCTATTGTAGCTTAATAATCTGCTAGTCTTCTCTCTTTTTATGCCAGGTATGGTCAGACATCAAATACGATGGTTGGGTCGTTCACCTGGTCCTTCACCTTCACATGGCACAATTTCAATGCTGACCAAGTTGCGAGACTACCCAGTGTTACGTCACCTCTCAAGTAAGTACCCGTATCATGGAATAACACGTATATCACGGTCATGTATGTACAACCGATAAATACATAGTTTGACCAATACAGATATTACAGGGTTGTGTCAAAACCTACAAGTTTGTATAGCACTCCTTCCTCCCTGTAGGCAAACTTATCTCAACTTATTTATTCGCAAGATCGAAGCATGGCTGACGGTTGCCTTTCTTTGTGAAACCTTTGGCAACCTTATCACCTTCAAACGTGTGTGGGAGGGTTTGCATATTGAGTGGACAATCTCCCTATGCATAAAATACAATTTAATAACACACAAATCAGTATTTATTTTGGGTCTTAAAAACAAAGATATTTGAGGGTAAACGTGTAAACATTTGGGATTTTCACCATCCTTCTCATTCGTTACACCTAATAGTAATTCATTATGACTTTACTGTAACTATTAGGGCAATACAAACCAAACCCCCGACCCCCTTCCCCCTCCCCCATCGTCCACTACCAGCAGCTACTCATTGTTTTCTTTACAGGTCTCCAACAATGGCCGGTGGGTTGTTCTCTATAGACAAGGATTACTTTAAAGAGCTTGGTTTGTACGACGAAGGCTTTGAAGTTTGGGGAGCTGAAAATTTAGAATTATCCTTTAAGGTTGGTATAAACAATTGAATCTTTTGTAATTTAATGATTGATTTAAGTTGATTGAAAGGGTTTCGCTGTGTTACTTGATTATTTGAGGTTATAATAACCAATTGTGATTAGATTCAGTAAGTATCATTCTGAAACAACCGAAATGTTGACAAATCAAGTGAAATATTGATCGAGAAATTATTGTATTTTGGTCTCATATTTTCATTCCAGATTTGGATGTGCGGTGGCCAGCTAGAAATATTGCCGTGTTCCAGAGTCGGCCACATATTTCGAAAGCGCCAGCCTTACTCTTTCCCGAATGATGATAATGTTAGGTACGTGCTTTTTGTTTTCAACTTTTGTACCAGGTGTATTTTCTATATGTTTTATTTCTAGTCAGAAGTAATAAAGGAAAGGAACGGTGATGGTGTGTAAGTGTGGGCGCGCATGTGTGTGCGCATGTGTGTGTATATCTATATATGTGATACCTTGTCAAATAAGTAAGAGGGGTTTAAACTTTATAATTGTATGGATCCACACAAGTAAGTACATGAACCCTAATGTATAACAGTTGACCTGTCTGGCGTTTTCCATAGAGTCCGCTTATGGAAAAATGTCGCGGCAAGACGAAACCAAACATAATTATTAGGTCAATTGGTTCGTCGATTTCATCGATTTGAGGGTCTTTTGTTGATGGAATACGTGTACTATGTGTCATTTACGACTAAGATTTAAAATATTTCTTTTACTAAGATTAATTAATATATCCTTTATTACCATGAGTTGCTAATTTTTTTCAGAACATTTCATCACAACACACTAAGGTTGGTAGAAGTGTGGGTTGACGAACCTTACAAGACAGCGTTCTTTGATCACGTGCCCGATATGTACGGAGTTGATCCAGGTGACGTCTCGGAACGGAAGGCAATACGTCAAATGTTACAATGCAAAAGTTTTCAATGGTTTTTGGAAAATGTCTGCCCGTGGAAAGAATTACCAGAGTTTACATACAGAGCCAAGGGCACGGTATGGATTTAAAAAAAATGTTTCTTCCTCGAATTGACCTACTCACATGCTAACGATATACAGGAAATTGTCAAATGATTAATAAGCTGAATCTTAACCACGTAACATTTTGCAAAGGAAGTATATATTGATCACTTTTTTCGGGTAACATTGCAAATCAACACTTTTTCTGCAAAATGATCATTTATTCTCTCAATCGGAAGCAGATAATTCGACATTTCTCACAAAAATGGTGATCACTTCATGTTTGATAAATTTATAGGAACGAAGAAAGCCAAAGACTGACCAGTATAGCTGAACAACATATGCATTATTTTTACTTGTGTGTGTGAGTGGGGGGGGGAGGGGTGGGGCTGGTGGAGGGGTTGGGGACACCTCCGGTAGGTAGTTTGACCTCATGTTCAATTTCCTCAAATAGTATGCATTCGTTCCGTTCATGGTCTTCTATTTCTCTCTCTGCACTATGCTAATCTTACTCATGCATATTCATGATATTTTCCTTGTCCCCTCAGATTTCAAGCAAAGTTAATCCCAAGTTGTGTTTTGACAATATGCATAGTATGACAATAGGTATATATGCATGCCATGGTCTTGGTGGTTCTCAAGTAAGTATTATAATTATTAATCTTTATAATTTTTATATATTCTTGATTATAATCTTTTTTAATTTGGGGGGTTGTAATCTTGAAATCAATTCATATGTTAATATTTTCTACGGTTTGCTTGCCTCAAAATGTTCATAAAACAGCATAATGCGCTAGATATGGTGCATATAATCGACCGTTGAAATATATTAAAAAAAATAACATAGAACTCATATCCACTGGTATCGTACGATGAACGAGGTGAACGAAATAATAGATAATCTCAGTGCTGCTTGGGGGCAGGGGGGAGTGGGGGATCAGACTATAAAGTAGGATTAATATTCGGCATAACCTTTTTCTAATAGGGTTGTGAATGAGTTGAACGGTTTGCCGGAGAAAGTTGTACTTGCAAGTAGTGTGCATGGGTTTACAAATGCTTTGGACAAGCACTTTAAGCATTGTAATCGGGTCTGAGTGTTATGTCTTCAGTTTTTTTTTTTTTTTGGCTCCTATAGGGTCCTTGATGGGGACTTGAGTGTCCCTCCTGATACCTTTTTTCTACTAAGCTAAATTAAACTATATTAAAACGTTGACCTGTTTCCCTTAACTGCATATACCATTTTATTGCACCTCCGGTGACGTTACCGGGACTCGAACACTGATGCCCCCATCCCCACCCCCACTGAAGACATCCATTCAAACAACTTCCAGGTTAAATCGATGACACTCTGTTTAAGTAATTAAGTGCTGATTAATTGGATTTTCTTCCCGCAGCTGTTTTATTTCAGGTGGGACAATGCGATCACGAACGACGATCGATGTTTAACTAACGAAAGGAATATGTTGCTGAGAAAAGAATGCAAGCCCTCTTACTCTACCTTCATTCACGACGGAAAGGTAAGAATATTACCATATATTACCATATATTACCATATTTTACCATATATTACCATATATTACCATATATGGAAACAATCAAGTATATTACCTTATATGGAAGCAATCAAGTATATTACCATATAGGCCAATCAAGTATATAACTATATAGGAAAGCAGTCGTGTATGTACAATACGATAATAGGTTAGCAATCATGCATTTTACTTTAAAGAGGAAATCACAAGAACATACAAGGGGGGGGGGGGGGAGAACTGCACTGCAAAACAAACTCGTTTGAAAAGTTGGCACACCCACCACCTAGTCTCCTATCCACGTAATACGACCCAACTCAGCGCACATTTCGTATCGTTTTCTCTATCAGGTTGGACCGATCGTCGATGAAGCATCAGGAAATTGCTTGGAAATCAGTGAAAAGGAAACAAACTATTCGTTGAGGTTTGAAAAATGTAACAACAGTGATCAACAGAAATGGACCTGGCAGCATTACTATGATAAAGATGGCAATGAGATTTAAAGACTTGTAAACTGATATCAGAGTAGCTCTGTTGAAGTGTCACTTTATAAACATAAGGGTCGACTGAATGTATCAGTCTGTATTACCATAGTAACCATATTGAGTGGAACGTGATGTCGTCTCATGTTTGACTTGTATGAGGCAGTGAACCCTTTATGAACAAGGCAGGCCTCGCCCATCAACATACTATATGCTGTTCAGTCTGGACCACCAATATACTGTTTTCTGTTGAGCATGGGGCATCAACACATTCTACTCTGTTGAGTATGAGCCATGACCATATTATATCTGTTGAGTGTGAGTGTTATGTTTGTAATTGTGTTCTGCTTTAGTATACTTCTAACGATGTATGTTTGCCTCTCCACTGGCGAATGTTGTGGAAATGGAAACTTGAATAGAGATTTAAGCATAATCATTTGTACGCTCATTTATTGTTTAATTTTCATATTTTCAATGTAGGTCTTCTGTTACGTAAACAGTTACAAACCATTACATAATCTCTTAATATCTTACAAAAGTAAATATAATAAGATGATGAACACACCTGCTCTGTTTGCCTCTCCAATTCTGAATATCTCACCCCCCACCCACCCTCCCCTCCCACCCCATCTCGATGAATAAGGCGGAACTGGTACGAAAGATGCGTTTGTTGTTCGCTTAAAGTTACATCTCTTTGACTTTGCTCCTACGTATTTTTTTTCTACTTTTACGGTCAGGTTAATACTTGAAGAAAATATTTCATTATCAAACTCAACTATTATTATATATTGTTTTTAACTTCTTTGTTCTTTTCTATTGATGACGTTTTTCCTATTTCTAGAAAAAATGTTTTATTTTTATCAATATTACTGTTTTGTCTATTAAAATGGAATTCATCTTGAATCGGCTGTTCGGGTTTTATTTTGCATTTATCGTGTAATCAATGTATTCGTAAGTTCAGTTTATTTCGGTTTATTTCAGGTCGGGTAGTTTCAGTTCGGTTCGGTTCGGTTCGGGTCCGTTCGGCTCAGTTCGCTCTAGTTCAGTTCCTTTCGGTTCTGTTCAGTATACTACTAACTTCGGTTTCGTTCGGCTCTGCTCAGTTGAATCCGATTTGGGCTTTTGAATTTGATTTCTTTCCTGTCAGGCCTTTCCAGATAAAATGATTTCATATTCAATATTGTTGATAGTCTTAGAGTACGAGTACGATGATAGTCCTCTTGGCATGAGTACCTGTGCAAATACAAAGAGCTCTAACCTCATGTACGAGTGTACTTAATGATGCATTAGACTCCATCTTCACCCCTCCCCCCTCACCCTCCCACTTTCATGAAATGTCACTAACTAGTCGGAATTAATCGTACCCTATGAGTGTGGTGGAAATGTGTTGTTTTTAAACAAAGGATATTCAAATATGCGATACTGGAGCAGGTGTTTGTTATTAAGAGCAGTAAATCCAAACAATAATTATGATAATTATTAGTAAACAAACGAAGGCAGGTGTACATCTGAGGTGGCATGGTATTGTAACGGTAAATCCCATGTACTGATTTACTGCATATAATTAATGTATGAAAGGTAGTAGGAAGCTATACGTGTAACCTAAGCATATAGAAGTATAAGCATGCCACAGCTAACATGTATGACAACGATAAAACGAAACCAAGGAAAAAGCGGTCTTTCAGCTCCCACCTGGTAAGTTTTCAATTTCAATTTTGATAAGCAAACATTCCTAAACTATTAATTGCAGATATTTTTGTGAATTTATTCATGTTAAAACATACTTTAACTTGTATTGAGTCATTTAGAATCATTACAAGTGTAGGTATTCATTGAAGCTCTTCTATATAACTCTAGTGTGTCTTTATTCAATTATACGTATAACTAATGGTGTGAGAGGGGTACACGATAACTACTCAGACCTGTGAGCCAAGCTAACTCCTTATTTTCGTTTAAAGCACCCCAACCCCCATCTTTTCTCTTCCCTCCCTCACCGACCCAAGAAGGCTGATTTCGCAGTTATTACTTGAGCAACTATAAAATTAGAATTTTTACTTTCCTCTCCTTGTTCAAATTGTACAATTGATTTAAATTTATTTGTACATAAACATAAAGAATAAACGTTGGTTATTTCAATTAACAGTCGTCTTATGTGAGGTGTAAATGTGACACCGAAGCAATTATCGATAATTAGTGTATTTCTTTAACCTTCGGTCGCGCTATATGCCGTATAGTGTATTCTTTTGGTCTATGTTTAGCACGATGTTTTGGGAGGGGTAGGGGCCGGGGTCGGGGTATGTAATGTGGAGAGGTCGATGCTGGGTGGGGTAGAGGTGATGTGTATGTGTAATAATGGAAGGGGCTCGGGAAAGGTGTAAAAGGGAGGGGTGGGGGTGTTTAGGACAATGCTGCATAGATAACTATCATAACTAGGATTGATAAGATTATATAGAAGTTGAATGCGTTCAGTTTTCATATCCCTGCTTGTAATTGCCACCGCGAAAAGGGACGATTGTTCTTTGTTAATGCGACGTTATCTAACATAATGTCAAGCGCCGTATATCATATGTAAGTTTAAAGCAGGTTCCAACTAGTACTAGCCATCAACATTTTGTACTTGACACAATGTTCATTTTCGTGGTTTGGTTCTGTTTCAGTATATATGCATTTAGGAAAGTTGATTTATATTTCATATTTATTTATTTTCTTGGTGTGGTTTGAGTTCAGCCAACTTCGGCACACCAGTTAGAATATTTACGTATGCTATACACTCACTGGCAGTACATTCATACTTTGTGGTTTTCTTTCAGCATTTGATACTAAGTACACTTTTATGCTGTTGTTGTTGATGTTGTTGTTTTCCTTTCAGTACTTGCCATCCAGGAGACTGACCTACTTAATACTATGCATATTCATGTTATGGTTCGTTGTTGACGTCATTGTGATGCACAACCACTGGAATCAAAGTGAAGATGAAACTAGCGACGGTGAATCACCAGAAAAGCGTCATGCGCACAGACATCACGTGAGTCAGGCCAGAAAATGGCAGATCCCTTCTGTTAGGGAGACATTCTGTTTTATATTATCCACCCATTGTGTTGTTGTTTATTACAGTTTATATAAACTACCAATGATGAACTTGTTGTTGGTGTAGGGTGTTAGGTGGTGGGAGGGGGAGGGGAGGGGAGGGGAGGGTGTTCAAGGGTCATCTTCCACTGGAATAAAGCTCGATAAATCAATCCAATCCGCAAATATGCAAATCCAGCAGCGACCACCAAATGCACTATGTAGTAAACAAATATGGGTGACGGGGGGTGTATGTGATTAATCCTATCCTGTACACACATGGACATAAGCTGTCTTTTCTCAGATTTGAGGCAATAGGATGAAGAATGTAGAATAAAGTAGATCACCCTATTTGAATACACCGTCGTAAATCTATACAAACTAAGCGAAAGAATTAAATTCATATTTTTTTTTATAATTCATTTTAATTTTATCAGAGAGATCACGAAGAGTTGCATTACGTCCAGTTAGTGGACAGACTAACCGAACCACGTGACTACAATAGACCAGGTGAAGACGGCAAGCCTATCGAAATATCGGTCACCGACGAAGACAAAATTAAATTTTCTTGGAAAGAAAATTTCTTCAACGAAATAGCGAGTAATGAAATATCGGTGGAACGCTCGTTGGGCGACTACAGACCAACAGAGTTAGTATGTGTATTGGTAACACAGCTCGTACAAAGCAATATACCGTCAGTTATAGCCTGCTAATGTTGACACTCATTAGTAATGTTGTAAGGTGGCGGCGTGGTGTTTTAATTGGTGCAATGTGGTGGGTTTTACTGATATATAAGGATATTTGTGTGTATGTTTACGATTTAAGACGTAAGTTATGTTAAGCCCATATTGGAATAACACGCATAGCTCTTTACTTGATTTATATACGCACGACACAGTTTGTCCTTCCTTTCATCGATAACGATTTATTTCATTTCATTCCTCTGATTTCTAATTAGCTGTTACAATATGAAAGTGTCCAATGACTTACCCACGACGAGCGTTATTATGACATATTGTGAGGAAGCTTGGTCAACCCTGCTGCGATCAGTTCACAGCGTCATCAACAGATCACCTCCAGAACTATTAGAAGAAATCATACTGATAGATGACTTCAGTGAAAGAGGTGAGTTGTTCAAGGTCACCCCCCCCCCCTTACCCCTCCCCTGTGATAATCTGTTTCTGTGAGGAAACTTGGTCAACCCTGCTACGATCACTTCACAGCGACATGAGCAGATCACCTCCAGAACTCTTAGAAAAACCATACACATAGATGACTTCAGTCAAATAGGTGGGTGAGTTATTCAAGGTCACCCCCCCCCCTCCTTTACCCCTCCCCTGTGATAATCTGTTTTTGTGAAGAATCCTGGCCTAACCTACCAATTAATGCCGGACTTCACTATAAGCAGGTGAGGGCAGGTGACGCCAAAATGCCTTCCAAGGTTGCCTCACAGATATTAATGACCCTTAAATTTTACGTTTGATCCAGGTACACCTCGTTCTGAAAATATGTACTTATTTGTATTATATATATATCTCTCTCTCTCTCTAAACCTCTGTAACACAGATTATTTGAAACAACCAGTCGACGAGTACATGACAAAATTCCCCAAAGTTAAGGTCATACACTTAAAGGAGAGACATGGCCTTGTACGTGCCAGAATGGTTGGTGCTGCAATGGCTACAGCACAAGTCCTAACCTTTTTGGATTCCCATATAGAATGTACGGTAGGATGGTTAGAACCACTACTTCAAAGGGTAAAAGATGAAAGAACTAACGTGGCATGTTCGGTCATTGACGAGATTGATTCTGTCAACTTTGCGTAAGTATTTTATCAATTCATTTCATTTTAATTATTGATTGTTAGAATTTTGATTACTTAATAACATAGATATTGTGGCCCTTTATATTTGTTCAAGGGGAACGGGAGGGGCTGAGGTTGGGGGGGGGGTGGAGGTTGGTGAGAGAAATTTTATTCTCTTTCTCATATTTTAATCCTTCCCGGCATGTATTTAATATCCCGCTATGTAGTATAATAAGACCATGCAAGACAATAACACAGCCTATGAGTATATGGCACACATTTTAGAAGTGAATCATGTTTCTCTATAAGTGAACTATGTTTAAGAATAGGTTAATATATCGTGAAGTACAATTCACTGACAGGGAAACTATTATACCGTTCTTTCTTTCTTCTGACAGATACACAAGAGTAGATGCAAACCTGATTGGATCATTTTCTTGGTCTTTCGCATTTCAGTGGGCTGTGATGCCAGAACATGAGAGAGAACGACGCAAAGCTCCATCATGGCCGATTAGGTAAAGTTAAACATAGGAGAAGAAAAAAACTTCATACCAGCAGTGGGATATTATAAAGAGGGAATACTTACCCAGAAATCCCTTTCTTTTAAACCCTAAATAATTTTGTAGAAAATTGTTCGCTATAAGTATGATGATGGATTCCATCTGTCAAATTGTCTCCAACATTAATCGTGAATAAACTTCAACCACAGTAACATAATTAGATAATTTAAGACAATAACAGATCACGTAACGGAACAAAACCAACGAAACGGATCTGTACGTTTACTATAATTATGAACAACAAATGTTGGGTATAACCAAAGAGAGGAGGGGAGGGGGATAAATATGCAGCCTATCTGCAATGATTGCCAATGCTCGAGTAGTCACCGCCTCTCAGGCAGCCAGACCCACCCCCCCCACCCCCACCCCACACACACACCTTCCGTTTTACAGGATACCACTGTAATGGATTGATCGACTATCCATCCATTTATAAAGTGCTGACAAGACGAAAAACGAAAATACTTCAGAACTACTTCTTAACAGGTACCTAATTTTATTACAGTATACCAGGACGAATACCCCTACTCACACCACCTATAAACGGCCGCATACTGACCCACCCAACACTTCAAGAGACAGGATTGTTGGTGACCGCAGGCGGAGACTGGATGACCTTTGGAATAATTGAACTCGCATGGATATCACTATGACTTCAATATAATACCCGTGTCAATTCTACCAATCACAAAACATTTTCTATAGCGTTTGTGACGCTGTACAGCTTCACGTAGACCTGTGCCAGGGTAAGGAGTAAACTCAATCTTACATGTGTGCTGGTGCTCTATACAGATAACTAATTGCATTGCTCTTTGGACAAATAATGAAATCTTATGAGATCCTGGAAATAACAAATCTATAGAACACACTTGGAATAACTGGTATACCGATCCTGAAAATAAAAGCGTCATTAGGGAAAGAAGAGGTCCGAATATTATTTTTTTTTTAAATAACTTAAAAACCTCGTACTTGTGACTCCTCAATACCTTGTGAAACGAAACAATATACGGCACATATGACCTAGATATGCTTTTTAGCAGGCCTTGCGTTTGTCCTGAAACTGTTTCGAACTAGCACCTACCACCTCGTACACTCCCATAACCTTCCCTCTGTCTTCACGTCAGCATAAAAGTTTTTACAAATACACTGTTTTTACTCCACAGATCTCCAACAATGGCTGGAGGTATATTTGCGATAGACAGAGCTTTCTTCTACGAAATAGGGGCTTACGATCCTGGATTTAAGATTTGGGGAGCAGATAATATAGATCTGTCTTTCAGGGTATGAAAGAGTTTTAATCTTTTGGTATGATTTGTTGTTCCATCTTAATCACGGCAAGTGTATAGGGGAGGGGGAGAGTGGAGGGTGTGGGGAGAGGGGTAGGGGAGGCAGCGGAACGAACGACAATCTTTGAAACAGTACGGTATTTCTCAGACTCCATTTTTCTTGTTTCAGATCTGGATGTGTGGTGGGCAGCTAGAGTTCCTACCATGTTCTCGAGTCGGACACATCTTTCGTAATGGTCATCCATTTACTTTTCCTGAGAGCAATATTAAACAGTACGTATGACGTTATTTAATCTAAAATACTTTTGAAACGAGTGTTCTCAGGTAACCATAAACGCTTTGAATATGATCAGGGGCGTTGATAGCCAGTAAGGGTCCTGCATGCGGGACAATTATCTCACCGGGGCCCCTATTTATTTCCTTCAAGTTTCCTTAAGTATATCATAAAAATGAAAATATGTATTATCTTTTCTTTCTTCCACATTTTCGTGGATCCCCTAATATACCTGGGTTCTGCATATGCCGTCACCCTTAATTTAATTCCTCTTACAGCAGGACCCACTTTTCTCTGATTAGAACAGTGGTTCCTGAGAAGAGCAGCTACACGTGTACTTAATCTATCAAATTAATAGAGAAACCCGACCTAAGACTGACAGTTTTCAAGCTAACGTCTGTTAGAAATCATATTTTCTTTTGACTCTAATCATGAATGTCATATTTTCCAGGACATTTCACCATAACACACTGCGGACCGTTGAGGTGTGGGTAGACGAACCGTACAAGCAGGTATTCTTCGACCACGTGCCAGAGATGAAAGGAGTGGACCCCGGTGATCTCACAGAGAGGAGAGCCATACGTGACAATTTAGAGTGTAAAGATTTTCAGTGGTATCTTGATAATGTCCACCCAGATCACTCTGAACCAGATTTCAAATACAAGGCAAAAGGATCGGTAAGATTTTGAGACATAGTCTGTACCTATTACTAACCCTCATCATATGAAGGCAGGGGCCGGTTACGGAAGGGCAAGAAACAACTGCTGATCCCCGGTGGTTTAAAATAACTACTTAACTCTTCTCAGCATGTTATATGTATGCATATGACTTGATTATCTTCCTGTTGCCTTAGCAGAGCTAATACAGATGAAGGCAGTGTATGTCTATCCTTGATACCTGTAGGGGTAATTAATCATTTCTTCCTATTCCACCTCTCCCCCCCCCCCCACACACACACACATCCCACTTCGCCCAGATTACTTCCTCCTTGCGAACGCCAAAGAACTGAAACCATATCACGATAAAAGTGATATATGATATATTTCTCCCACATTGTGTGTCCTCGAGCCCACTATGTGTTTATGGTGATGCTTTCCTCCGCTACTGTGTTCATAATGTTATTATTTTGCTCTTTAAATACAGCTGAGAAGCCGGCGATATCCTCACCTATGTCTGACTAACATGGCCAGAGGGAGAATCGCATTACTAGACTGCGCAGATGTCCAGCGTAATCAAGTGAATATCTTCATTATATAGCAGCAAGTTTATCTTAACATTGCTTGAGAAGGTGTCGAAATGCGGGGCAAGGGGTGGGTCGTGAAGTTACTCGAGAGGGAATTTTGTTCCAAAAGTATTAGAGGGGGCATTGATGTTTCAAGTGAATTGTCTTATCCCAAGAGGCTCCTAAATTTTATCGTTCTTTTGCCAGATTATCAATTATGTATAATTAGCGGATTATTTGTTAATCGATACATAATTTAGAGAATTAGTATGTTTCGCGGATTAGCCAGGATTAAGGTGTTGTGATGATCATTCGAAAGTGTCCCATTTTTGGTGTATTGAAATGTATTGGGGATTCACATTGGTACCAGGGCCTTTGACACTGGGCCCCGTAGTTGCTGGCCTCTTCTAACTATTCGATAATTATGCACTGATGAGCATGGTTGATTCATTATTAGAGATATATGATACCTGTTATTAGACTCTCTTAGGTACATTACAAACATTCATACATTATATCCTTCCTGCCCAACACATGCCCAATGTTTCTTTTTGTCTCAAGGTATTTTTCTACACCTTGCGAGAAACAATTGAGACGGATGGATTTTGTATTACCAATAATGATGATCAACTCGCCCTTGGAAGTTGCTACCCAACTCCTGCATCAACATTTAAACACGTCAAGGTATCTCATTCAGTATTCTCGATAGACTGATAGTTTACGTCATAAATTTTATTGGTAAATTTTGGCATTTTTATCTATTTCTTATTGAAGCATCATCACGATCATAATGATAATAAAGATACTCTTTCGTCTAACAAAATAATGCTTATGGTAATTTTCTGAAGTATTCATATATCCAGCAAGTACCAGAGAATCGCTATACAGGTATTTACAAAACCTCCCTATATTTATATCCTGATTAACTAATACAGTCACGTGGATTATATATTTTACATAAACCAGCAAATTATATTTTTTTTATAATACAAGTTATATTTAGTGTTCCTGTAGCCCATTTATAAACGTGCTGTTTGATGATGTATGTGCCTCTGTAATATATGAGGCGGGACGTTGACTTCATTCAGATTTCATTTTTTCCTTTTTCAGGGTAATTTGATTAAAGAAATATCCTCTGGAAAATGTTTAGGTATCGAAGATGAAACAACAGACGTTCTCTTTGAAATTTGCCAGAGCACTTCCGGCAATCAACGCTGGATGTGGGAAAATTATTTTGATGAAAACGGAGAGAAAGAACTTTAATCTTACAACAGTGCACCCTGCCACCCATAATACAATATAATTCCAAATAGAACCATCAGATTTGTTCTACAAGATTCAGTGACCGACATTTGCGGGAGAGCATTCATCAAGAATAAAAATAAACGTTGTAAAAGAGCATTATATGTAACGTTTCTTTACAATGGAAAATGTATTAGAATACAAGGTCCACCACCCACCCTCCCCCACCCCTTCACATTCTTCACATTCTTCACAAGTCAACACGTGCCATTGAAGGACGACATACATAAGAAACGTCCGTTCTTGTGTTGTTGTATTGATATTGTGCTGGGGTTGTGCGCAAAAAGCTATATATTGGGCTTGTCAATATTAAGACAGGCCATTTTCAAGTTAGGATTTGTGAGTATATGTGACGTCATAGCAATTATTGATGTCACGTGATACATCTTCCGACATTCAGCACGAATACACTCCACCGTGAATGATTCTCTATCTTTGTTCATGAACAAAATAATACATATGTTTTCCATTTACTGATGTCGTCACTAAATATCTGAGTTTATTTTTGGAGTTCTTAAGAATCTTAATAAATCCGCCCAGTTGGGACAATTTTTGATATGCAGTACTCTTATGCCATGTTTGTAAGCACTTGTACTAAAAGTATGAGCATTATAAATATCATATTTCATTGAAACTATTCATACTGTTAATACGAGTTATTTCAAATTTAAGAACAAAGTACCGTATGGAGTGTTACTAATCCTAGACAACTGCCGACGCATACTGCATGTACAACGCAGACTGCCAGTCGGGATAACGCTGAAAACTGTTGAATTTTCCCGACTGAAGCCGACACGACTTAAAACTGGGCAAGCGCTTCATTAGTTGTAGTCTCGAGCACACGCACAATGGCCGACTATCCACGATTACCGACGTAACGACGGTCGAGTTAAGTTGGGCAGTGTGCGGCAGACTTATAGGAGATCAAACATACACGTAGTCCCTTCAAAACCAGTCATCTGCCTGGCGCCACCTATTTTCAATGTTGACAAGGTATCCGTAGTCGATGATTATACTTATCTATTATTACGTCACGAGGCCATTTGTTGATACATCTATTCTATTGTACTCGGAATGTAGCAGTTGGATCTTAGTCGAGCCAATCTACTATACATCAAACCATCGAATGTTTTAGGGGATTCAAGTTTTGATTATCGTTTACCGACCGACATCTTTGGAATAATATTTCAGTTTTGTTTCGATCAATTCATTTCTTCTCCACTTTTTTCTTAAGGAAGCGCAATTGCCTATATAGTTGCAAAACGAGACAAAAACATGAAGCAACAACTACTCACGTTGTTTAACATTCTTTTGTGTGTGTTTTGTACTTGGGTTGTAAAATCTCAAGCAACGTTACCGTTAGACATAGTAAACCAAGTAACTGACAAACCCACAACGGACGTTAATGACGTAGAAGAAGATGCTACAACGCCAGAGGCTGGATTGCCTACCCTGGCTAGCATTCAATACCTAGACGAATTACATTCAACCAATGATGGATTACCTAATGAATGCCGCAGAGGTAAGTCTGAAACATTAACACATCATTGGATTAGGGGAGGGGGTTAATTTCCTTTTGTCAAGTGGCGAAAACTAATCCATGTACCGATAGTGTATATGAATCTTAATATTTCCCAAGTATAGAATAAAAGTCACCCCACCTCCACTGCCTGCCTCCCCCCTCCCCCACTACTCCCCTACACACACGAAACACAAACAACCTGCCATGTAATGAAGTTTGTCTGAAAATACCTTTTCACTTTTTGTTTTGATAGGGGGGGGGGGCGTCGAAGTTTAGGACACCGACCCATTTAAGGATGATGATAAACTGGAGAGAAGTTTGGTTGGGGTGGGAGGGGGGGGGGGGGGGGGGGGTGATAAAGGGCGATGAATAATGTATACTTTTGATAGGTTTCAGGCTGTACTTGCGAGATTCTAACTTGACGGCCTCTTTCTATAGGATAAATCAGACAATATACCGTTATTACTTAACCTTCAAAATCAGGGAAGATATTTT
This sequence comes from Apostichopus parvimensis, assembly GCA_000934455.1. Taxonomy (NCBI): domain Eukaryota; kingdom Metazoa; phylum Echinodermata; class Holothuroidea; order Aspidochirotida; family Stichopodidae; genus Apostichopus; species Apostichopus parvimensis. The sequence goes on along the minus strand of KN889214.1, from coordinate 2,565 downwards.
TAGATTTTCTTTCTTGAAGAGGTAACAACATATGGATGCAATGACATAAAAAGATGTTGCTTGTCGCTAATTTTTTCACCTTTGTGTATCTTAATAAGATTAGAAATTGACCTAAAGCACTTGTAATCCAATAAATTAATTTTTTAATGACGTTCTTGCCGCATGTCCTTTTATGTTCCTATCCATTGTGATTTTTACCCCAAAACCAAGAAAATGTAGAAAAAAACAGTAAATGAACCAATATAAAGAGGATAAAAGGTATATTTAATGAGTTTACTTCATTAGTGTTACAACATAAGTTTCAGATATTGAGCTAATTTGGCACTTTTATATAAGTGTCACTTTTAAATCAATATCAACACAATTTCTCGGAACCTGTAACACGTAGGCGTATATACTGTGCCAAGAGTATAAGAGTCGGAACGGAACTGGTGTTATTGTTCTTAACTGTTATAAAAACTGCACCTTTTTCGGGTTTGAATACTTCATCATAACGTATGAAAGCTAACCTTAAATTGATGAGCGTATATTACCACACACTAACGTCTCCAAGTTTAAACCGATTTTTTACGTAAACAAAGAAAGTATTACCGATTGTTGTTCCTAAACGTGTCTAACATTGCAAACCTTACACAAAACTTATTCTCAGATACAGACAAAAACTCTATATTAATTTTATTACTCTGAAATGTCATTGTGTCGAAAGACTCCAGTTTGGTGTTAGTCTCGGAGGTCATATGAAGGGAGTGCCGTCGTGCCCATTGAGAGGAGCTCGGATGCTCTCGGACTGCCCATTATGCAAGAGGGGGAGGGGGTTACAGGTCATTTCACTATATGCACATGCTAAAAGTCATAAGAAATAAGATCAAATATCTAGTACATACGTGGTACATATTCAACAATTGTTCATTTTTCGGTTTATATATACTCAACTGTTCATCAATCTGTCAGCCGCAAATTCGGAGGCGTGTCTAATGTAATCATGTACTTTGGTGGGGAGAAGACGGGAGAGAGAGGAGGGGATAGCAAGCAATCACCATAACAACCACCTCTTGAATAAAAGTATTGCAAACTGCTGGATCACCTCAGCAAGCATACTTTTCGAACTGAAAACACATATTACAAAACATTTACTGTTATACCATCGCAGAACTTGAAGATGCGACAGTATAGGCTACAATATTACCCTAGTCATATGTAGTTCTGGTCATTTTTACACGTTCACTGTCGTAAAATATCAATAACTGATGGATTAGAAGTGGTTTTAATTTTCCTTGGAGTGAGTCTACTTCACTTTTCTCTTCTCTCTTTAGGTTCATGGAATCTGCTTTATACTTTGAGCTAAGTGTCACTGCGGAATTCAATAAGTTTAAAATTTAACCGGATAAGCCCTTGAAGATTAAAAACGCTAAGATAAAAGCAAGAGGATTAAAAAGGAACCTTTGTAACTTAATGGCCTACAAGAGTAGGGAGTAAGTACTGCGTGCTGGCCATTTACCTACTAAATAAATAAAACTAACGAGTTAAAACCACTCTCGAGATTGTCAGGAATTTGTCTAAGCAGAACAAGAAGAACTGACACGAAGAAAGCTTGGTGGTTTTATGAGGCAATTGATGCAATGGTAGAGCGGGAACCGGGTAAATGATGGTAGCCATAACGACGATTGCGCTAATTGCGCATGCACCGTACGCATCGGTGACGTCATAACAATGCTCTGGTTGGGGGTTTTGTAACTCTGCACTAAACTTACCAGGATTATTAAGGTATTCTGGAGTTCACAAATTTTGTAATTGATAGGCTCCTTCCTTTGGTCAATCTACATTATGATAGAACAAACAAGTACCCTAAAACCTCAACAACAACAAAATACTTAGGGCAAATTTAGGCCATAACTTCGAATATGTATATTTCGTTAAAATGAGTTCTGTCACCGTTGCGTTTGAAACAATAGTTTACTCTGCCATTGTGCTAAATCTAATCTCAAATAATTGCAAACTATGTGACCACGTGACTATAGAGATCATTCATATTACACGATGCATCTGTTCCACTGCATGCTGGAATGTAGCGGAAAGTGTATAAGTATTGCAGCATACATGTGCATTTAACCATGCATATACAGGGGGTTATTAGTTAGTATTTGTATGTCTGTATAGTGTATAAGGTGCTGCACTCATTATTTTCATTCTTTCCTTTGTTTTCACACCACCTTTAATATCATAACCTAAGAATAGCTACACGATGTAAGTTACCATAAACCAGTTCCAGGAATTGTTTGCCGAATCGCATTATTTTTCTTCAGGACTATTTTTGGTTTATCTTTTAGAGTTTGCTGATCTTATCTTTGTGCGGGGATCTTTACTTTAATTCGTCTTTAAAGTATGCACATTTGTGCCAAACAACCTTCAAATTCTAAAATGAGATTTTCTCGTTAAGTTGACAAACTCACAATGAAACGTGTTGTGGATCCAAATAATCGCATCACAGATGGAATAAACATGCGGGATTATTTTTTTAAGGTCAAAATTGTGCCGTTATAACGTTTGAGACTGCGGGATATCTTA